>PVJD01009531.1:0-61754 GCA_004026545.1 Mormoops blainvillei
TTGGTATACATATATTAAGAAAATGTCTTTTTCTGAGAAATTTTTGACTTGGAGAATTCATTTTTGGTTCATTCATAATTCCTCTGATTTTATGAAAAATATTTGGGATTTGTCTAAAGAAGATTATAATACACAGACTGTAACAAACTCGCTCCTTCCTTCCTTCCTTCCTTCCTTCCTTCCTTCCTTCCTTCCTTCCCTCCTTCCCTCCTTCCCTTCCTTCCTTCTTCTTCTTCTTCTTCTTTTTTTTTTTTGGACAAAGCAGCATCTGTTTTAAGTGTCCTGACAACCGGACCTGTTCAGTCTGGATACCATTATCTTGTTACAGTCACTCATTTCGTTAATCTGGTTTTGGCTATACTAATTCTTGAAGGCAGTTTTTAACTTGGAAGTTTAATGACCACAGAGTCATTAAACCTAGAATCATAGAGAATCATTGAACACAGAGTCTACAATGGGAGACTGATTTCCTGAAGAAATTAGTAAGAGTTAGGGAAGAGAAACAAGCATTCAAAAGGATGTGTGGCCTCGTAAGAAGGATTGCCAGGGAGATCCAGGAAAGATCAAAGGGGGAACAAAGAAATGTTAAGCCAGATCAGTCCTTGCCCAAACTGACTACCAGGTAATAACATTCTGAGTATTGGAGGAGGTGCCGTAAAAGAAAATATGAGAAGTTACTAATTCTCTCTGTACCTAACTTTGCCTGAATCAGGAGTCCATAACTCAATGACCTGTGGAGAAGCTGAATGACTCTGGTCTCTTAGAATATATAAATGGTTGAGTTCTTATGTTGTGCCTGGAATGATTGCATGCCCTTCTCATTCTGGAACAGACCTAAAATAATTTTAGTGGCAAAGAAATAGTTTTACTGCTAAAACCAGGGCAAAAATAATAAATTTGTGACTTTCCCAAGGTCACAGAATCTGCAGTTGTAGCATTGATTATGCAACCCAGGTTTCCTGTCACCGCGTCTACAGCATTTATTTTATCCTACTCTGTTATATTGCTCGCATTCAAAATCATTTTCTCTCACAAGTGGACACAGTGTGGAATACAGAAAAGAATACTGAATTTGAGAAATGCTTTGAAATATGGGGGATTTATTTGTGAAAGAGATAATTTATTTCAATTGTGATTTTATCATTTATAAACTTTCATACATATCTTGAGGAATTAAGGAAGTAAGGGAATTATATAAAATGTTTAACACAATGTCTGGTATATAATAAGTACTGAAAAATGGTAGCTGTTGTTATTGTTCTTTTTTTTGTATTTCCTATCAGTCAGAATTATTTCGTTCCTTATTGTAGGAGCACACGCAACAAAAGCCTTTATCCTTCTAGGCTTTGCAATTTACAGTTGAGCAGGTGGTGGTAAATAGTTGGCTTTCAGGCATCCCCTGGGGCAGACAGTCCCTCTGCATAGCTCCTTCATTGTTGCTTTTTAGTCCAGACTCACAGATTCCACTTCCTAGAGATGTGTTAGGAGACAAATGTATCAAATCATAAAGAAGAGTTTTTCTCATAGATAAGTTTAGAATTGAATTTGAAGAATAGTTCCAGCTATACAGGATTCCCTTAGGCTATCTAATGTAAAAAAGCAATAATGAGAAAATAACTGATATTTAGAAATTTCAGTAATAATTTCTAGAAATTCCTCTGTCTTGTAGACCAGGAGTTGGCAATGCTTTCCCTCTGAGAGATGGAATGTGGAAAGCCAGTGAGGGACAGAAACTCCAGCTGCCTCCATTAAATCTGCTCTTTTCTTCCTCACTAATAGAAGTGCGAGGACATTGGCTGAACTTCCTTATAGTTAGTGAAGGTCATTTGATACATCTCTAGCCATGAGAAAATTACTGGGAAAGCCTTCCCGGAAAGATTTTTAAAATCCTCTTTTTAAATGAGGATTCCTTTTTTTTTTTTTGTATAAACTACCTCTGCCCTTTTTTTTATGTCATTACTCTCCCTTTTTCATGGAACACTCCCCCCAACCCCTGTAATATATTCGTAATGGCTGGGGCTCCAGCAAACATCTTGAGGATCCTTGTGCTTAGGATGCATAGCAGGAAGGGAGAAGGAACCATGGTCTTTGGTGTTTTCAAGCTGTCAAACCTGCATTAGGGGACCAATATCTGGAAAACATTAAATTTTGAGCGTGTGAAATTTTCTGTTAATTTTTTTCTGTTACTCTCTGTCATATGCATTTCTGGGGTGGGGCAAGAAAGGGTTGAGAAAAATGAAAACTAGTTTAGGAAGGATATAGAAACCTAGCGAATGAGAGAGATAGTTGGAAAGAGTTGCTGAGGTTTGGACAAATAGGGAGAGAACTAGAGAAAGAGGAAGAAATTGGACAAAGAGAATTGAAGAGGGAGTTGGAGAAAGAAGAGAGAAGTGAGAGAATAAAAGTGAAACTCACCTTATACTAACCATGGTCATTCCAGTTATATGAGTTGGTATAACTTTCTACTTAGTTTTATTTGATGTAGGTATCTGTCACTTACAAACTAAAATATATTGTCTATATTACTGTTTTGTTTAATTCTTCAATTATTTCATGTGCTTTTAATCTTTAATAGGACAGAAAAGATCTTGACGGAATATTATCACATGGTTCATTTTATTTTTTTGTATCCTCCCTTTCATTATACTAGGATAGAAACTGGTATAAGGATGAATATGTAACTGAAATATACCTAGTATTTTACAGAAATAAATTTCTGCAACTTCATTTTACATGTATTCAATAATATTTTATATAATATTATATATTTAATTTTAATAAAGGTATTACATATAAGAAATACATCTAGTGAATAAATAATTTCAAAGAAACATAAAGATATAAAGCAGCCTTCTTGTAAAACACGTTTGTATTTTGATCACTGTCTAGCATAGCGATTTTCAACTGGTGTACTACAAGAATTTTTCAAACGTGCAGTTCCTGACTTTTTAGTCAAAGTCACTGACCTCTTTTCCCTTAGACCGTCAGGTTAAAAAATGACGACAGCCAGCATAACTATAATCATCCGGTGTGAATGAATTAAAAATTCCTTTTTTTGGGTCAAATTGGCAAAAAATATAACATATTTTTTGGTGTGCTGCAGAATTTTAGTAATTAGTTCATGCATGCCATGAGATGAAAAATGTTGAAAATTGCTGGTCTAGGAAATCATACTTATAAACTATATTTATGTGAAAGTAAAATATGTTTAAAAGTAAAAAATTTATTTTAATTTTTGTTACTGAACAATTTTAGATTAGTACCTTACAAATAATAAATTTTTAAACATTTTCAGAACATAGTTGTGCTTAAACAGCTTAAATATCTTTACTAGCAAAAATATAATTTCAGTGGTATTATTAACAGTAAAACAGATATGTTTCTTTCTGTACCAGGTAAGGTACAAAAAAAATCATATTACTTCTGAAGAAAAAATGTGATTTCTACTAATTTTTAAAGGATCAATCTTTATCAAATTTTGCAGAAATATAGTAAATTTATATGAACAGATGCTATTTTCAAAGCAGCACCTCAGTGAGGGAGAGATCTCTTATTTGTGACATGCTTACAACAGTGCAACTTGGGTTTTTAGGAAAAGGCTACTAACAGTTGGATCAGTCATGATTTTTCCTCATCATTTGGAGTTGGCCGAAGCTGCCTGTCTTTGCTGGGTGAGCACTGACTCCACAAAGAATAAGTGGGCGTAAGAGGAGAGTTGCTACGATGTGGGCAAGCTGACAGTAGTAGTGGGATTATCCTTTGTCTCTGCACATTTTTAATTGACAAATATAAAAAAAACGCTGAACACAAAGACCATGTTTTTTTTTAAACACACACACATACACATGCACGCAAGGATAGATGTTAATTGTAGTCCTAGCAGTACTCACAGGCAGAAAAAAAGGTATATCTAAAAAAAAAAAACAAAATCACAAAATGTCTACACATACATTTTATGGAAATCTCAGAGATCTTTGTAGAGTTTGTTTTTTAGAGGCAATTTAAGGCAGTCTGGAGAGTGTTACCCTAGAATATTAATGTTTTATGAGGAAACAGTAATTATTTATCTAAGAATTTTCTTTTCTGGCCAGAGTTTTGAGGGGAAGTCTCTGGGCTTAGAGTTAGCGAGTGAGGTTTGAATTTCAGAATTTCCCCTCTGTAGTAGGGCTACTTTAGGTCAGTTATTTAACTTTTTCATATAAAATACAATTCTGTTCTTCACTTAACTAGCTAAGCCTGAAGTAATTTATATATAGACTAATGAGAATAAATGTGTTTCTCTCAGACTGGTATTAATATATGAGAAACCTGTATACACATGTATGTATAAGGTAAACAGCAGAATAAAAATGTTAAAGTTACCTGTACACCTCTGATGTCCTCTAAGTCAATAAGATATTTTTGTTTACTTCACCAGGAATTTATATCCTAACAGTTCCTTCCTCATTGGACATCAGTAGTATTTTTAGGACTCTATTCTAGGATTTTAGTCAATCAAGTATTTATTAAATATATATACTTATAAAAGATATATATATATATATATATATATCTTTTTTCCTGTTACTCAGACTTCATGTTCCAATTGCAAGATTAAGAGTAATAGTTATGAATACGCTGTAGTGTATGTAATTTTCAGTTTTGAAAAAGGTGTGACTGCTAGTTTATTTTTTTTCTGCTTTTGTTTTGCATAATAAAAGGAGCTCTTAAAATAAACAAAGAAACAAAAACCACTAATAGATCCTTCTGTTGAAAAAGAAAATACATGATCGAGATGGTAAATGCTTCTTCAAATGTTGTGTATATGTCATATGCTTCTGAACATACCTTTGCTAAGGATGTTCATTCTCAAAAGTGAATGAAAAGCCAACCAAGATCTCATGTCTAATACTGATATTTTACTCAGATTCAAATATTTGTACCTTGGGTGCAGGTAGATATACGAGTCCATGTGTTTCCTGTTATGAATCAATCATATTGCAATGTTTCTGTCTCATAATACATTATTTCTGAAGCCACCAAAACATCAGAGAATGGGTATCTAAGGTTTCTTCATGATGCAAAATATTGGGATATAAAAAACCAACCTGAAATCTTGTGTCTGCGTATCTAAGTAGATATGTGACATACATGTTACACAGAAGTCAGGATTTGAGGTGAGACTTTTCTGGTTTGCTATCATCAATAATAATAATTATTATTATTATATATCTGTATATAGTCTCCTCATAAACCCTTTATCCTTTATCTAGTTTGGGGAAAAGTGTTATTGTTTCATTTGGTACAGAGAACAGGGTAATCTAGGTGCAAATTATGGTTCAATAAATGGTGCTGGGAAAACTGGGCATTCATATGCAAAAGAATGAAATTAGATCCCTATCTTACACCACTCACAAAAATTAACTTCAAATGGACTAAAGACTTAAATATAAGGCCTGTAAAACTCCTAGAAGAAAACAGTGAAACAACTTTTTTGATTTTATTCTTGGCAAAGATTTTTGGATGTGACCCCAAAAGCAAGCAACAAAAGCAAAAATAAACAAGTGTGACTATATCAGGCTAAAAAGCTTCTGCTCAGCAAAGAAACAAGGAACAGAATGAAGAGATAACCTATGGAATGGGAGAAAATATTTGCAAACCATATACTAGATATATGAAGTTAACAAATGAGGAAATCATGTAACTCAATAACAAAATACCAAACAGTCCATTGAAAAAATTGGCTATCTGTTTGCAAAGAAGATATACAAATGACAACAGGTGCCAGAAAAGATGTTCAACCTCACCAATAATCAAGGAATGCAAATCAAAACCAGGTATGTGGGAAAGACCATTTATTGAAAACACCACTTTTTCCCAATTGAGTATTCTTGGCTTCCTTGTTAAATATTAGTTGATTGGGCTATTATTTTTTAAATTTCAATCTTGGATTGTTTATTTCCAGTACACACAAATATAATTGGTTTTGTGTATTGTTCTCACCTCTTGCAAACTTGTTAAAATTATTATTAATTGTAGAGAATCCTGAGCATTTTCTACATATGAGATCATGTCCTATGCAAATAAAGAAATTTTTGCTGTTTTCTTTTTAATCTGAATGATGTCAATTTCTATTTCTTGCTGTAGTATAGTAACTAGTATCTACAGTAAAATATTCAACAGAAGTAGAAGAACTTATCATGTTCTCCATTTTCAGGGCAAAAATTTAGTATTTCATTCTAAGTGTGATTTTAGCTGTAGGATTTTTTTTAATAGATGCCCTTTAATATGTTGAAGTTTCTTCTGTTGTTAGTATGTTGAAACTGTTTACTATGAATAGATGTTGCTTTTTGTCAAATGCCCCCTGTGCATTTATTGAGATGATCTTGTGGTTTTTGTCCTTTATCAATATGGTACATTAAGTTAATTAATTTTGATGTTACATCAACCTTCCATTTCTAGGAGGTATCACATTCGGTCATGATGTGTATTTTTCATGTTTATTGATTTAAAAATTAGTTTGTTCAGACTTGTATGTGTATATGTTTATGAAGAATATTTTCTGTAGTTTTTAATTTATTTTTTTCCTCTAGCTTTAGTGTTAGGGTTATATTGGTCCCAAAGACAAGTTGGGAAATGTTGCCTCTTTATTTTTTCCCCCTAAATTTATTATTTATTGGGTATTAGACTTCCTGGACTGATATTCTAAATTTCTTTTCTTATTATTTTTATACTTTAGTATATTTTTATTGTGGTAAAATATACATAATGTTAAACTTGCCATTTTAAGTGTGCAGTTCAGTGTCATTAAGTGTATTTACATTATTATGCAAATATTGCCACCATATATCTCGAGAATTTCATCTTCCCAAATTGGTAATGAGTTCCCGTTAACCCTTCCCTCCAGCCCCTGGAACCACCATTCTATTTATGTCTTTATGACTTTGACTGCTCTAGGTATATCACATAAGTGGAATCAGACTGTTTTTATTGTGACTGGCTTATTTACTTAGCATATCTTCAAGGTTTACCCATGCTGTATCAGGTGTCAGAATTTCCTTCCTTTTTAAGACTAAATATTTTTCTATTATATGTATATACCACATTTTGTTTAGCCATTCATCTATTGATGGGCACTTGGGTCGCTTTCAACTTTTGGCTACTGTGAACAGTGCTACTTGTGAACATGGGTGTATACACATGTATTCAGGTTTTTGCTTGCATTTTATTTGGGTACCTACCTAAAAGTGAATCATAAGTTAATTCTACGTGTACATCTTGGGGAACTGTTATGTCATTTTCCATGCACAAGGGCTCTGGTTACTCCACGTGCAAGCCACCACTTGTTGAGTTATTTAATTATTTGGTAATAACCTGGCCATCTTAATGGGTGTGAAGTTGTGGAGCGGTATCTCGTTGTGGTTTTGATTTGCCTTTCTCTGTTGGTTAGTGAGTTTCAGATCTTCATGTTTGTATTGGTCATTTGTATATCTTTGGAGTAATGTTTATTCAACTTGTTTGTACATTTTTTAATAGAGTTCTTGTTATTTTATTTTTTGAGATATCTTTAATAACTATATTTTGGATCTATTATTGCAATTTTCATTTCAGTTATCATATATATATATATGATACATATATTTAAAATTTCAAAGGATTTTACTGTTTTCTGTTGTCCTGCCTCCCATAGTCAGTATTTTTTATATTTACAGAGGAACACATTATAGGTTATTAATATCATATATGCTCCTTATATTGCCAACATTAACCAGGATTACCCTTAAAATTTTGTTTTGGTCTTTCCTATGTTTTCACTATCAATAGTTACATCATCTATAGTTGTCTTTTTTTATTTAAGAGTAAGTTTCTAAATGCTTAGTTTGAATTTATGTGCATAATTGACCAACTGGTGAACTTTATTTTGGGCGATATTGTTAATTTGTGTCATTGGGGGACGCCCCTTTCATATTAGCATTTATCTGTCTTTTTTATTGGGGAAGTTTTTTAGAGAGGCATATTCTAATCTGCTTCTGTATAAGAGGCGGTGAGGGGCAGCAGAGTAATAAACCTGGCTACATAGGTTCTGGGAGATGCACCTCACTATTTAGAATTCATGTTTTCACTCAATCTCTCTATTTTTATTACATTGTACTTGCCCTCAACTATGTCTGCCTTTCCTGAGTTTAAGGTTTCTACTTAGAAAACAGAACTTCCTTCTTTTGCCTAGGTACATGGGAGATAAGATTCATGGTACACCAGACAGTGAAAATGTGTTGCATTATAACAATTTTTAATATGGAATTTAATTCAGACTTCCAACTTTCAGCCCAATTTTGCATATATTATTGGTACCTGTCATTGACTGAATATTAGAAATGTCTTGAAAGCCTAAAGGAAAACAAAATCAAACAAACCAGAAAGAGAGAAAGGAAGGGGGGGAGGAAGGAAGGAAGGAAGGAAGGAAGGAAGGAAGGAAGGAAGGAAGGAAAGAAAGGAAGGAAGGAAGGAAGGAAGGAAGGAAGGAAGGAAGGAAGGAAGGAAGATAGGTCAAGATTTTCATTTACTAGCCCAGGGATTCTTATTTAATTATATGGGGGGGGGGCGTTGGGTACTGATTGTTGATTTTGTTGCTGTTGTTTTTTAATTTTATTTTTCAATTACAGTTTGCATACATTATTTTGTATTAGTTTCAGAGGTACAACATAGTGGCTAGACAATCATACTTTACAAAGTGTTCCCCTCAATATTTCTAGTGCCTACCTGACACCATAAGTAGTTGCTACAATATCATTGACTGTATTCCCTATATTGCACTTTACATCCCTGTGACTATTTTGTAACTACCAATTACTGATCATTGGCTTTTTTTATAAAACTTCCAATGTGACTGAAGCTATATTAGGGAACTCTTGTCCTTCTTGCCCTCCAGTAAGTCTTCCATATTCTCTTTTTATATATCCTCTCCTGCCATTGCCTGCTTTTGTCATGGTGCTCTAACCGCATCAGTTTGTTTGCTGTTACATGAAAACTCCAAGCATGTACACTTCTATGGGTCTTTGCGGTTGTTCTCCCTCTGTTTTCAATCTCGTTACAGAGATTGCAGAATTCTGTTTCCTCACCTCAGGATTTTTGGTGGTATTTCTCCATCATCTGATTTTAAATAACATCAGTCTATTCCTTTTTTCTTCATTTCTCTCTCAATTCTATTTTTCTCCATAGCATATCTCAATATTTGAAAGAGTTTTATGTTTTATTTATCTTTCCTTGCTTCTCCTGCTAGAATTAATACCCCATGAAACAGACATTTATTTTGGTCTTTTCCCAGTTTTTTTTCTTCCTCAGAGAGAGCTAGTTATGCTTCAATATTTAATAAAAAGTTCTTAACTATAGGAATAAGTAAATGAATGCAAAAATAATAACATCAAATATATGAAAAATAGAAGAAAACAATTATGTATAAAATTTTAAATTTGTTTTCTCAGTTTTTGATAGATTAAACAAACTCAAAAATAGTGATAAAGGGATTCTGAGGTATATCAGTAATAAATTATTCATGTTTTCTAACAGTAGAAATGATTACTAAACAGCCAGTACAAAAAAATCTGGAAAAAATAAGTGTAGAATTAAAAACCTACAAATGCTTGGAAATTATAAACAAAACAAAACAAAAAAAACAAACGGACTCCCTTCTTAAATACCTTTTAGCCAATGTATAGCAAATTAGGATAAAATATCTGATTTTAGACTCTTTAAAACTGTAAGGAAATAAATAATAACTCTATATTCATTCAGTAATAAAACATGCTAAAATAGTGACCCAATCTCACCTAAAGAATTTACTCTGCAAATTCAACCTGATAAAAAAATTTACTTTCCTATGCATTGAAATCTGTTGATCACATAGAGATACACTAGCTTCCAAACAACTAAGGAGTCTCAAGAAAAAAAAAATAGAATATTTTTAAGTAGGCATATGTTGAAAGGGTTTTAAAATGTATATTTGTGCTCCTATAAAAAATGTATAACTCCTCACTCGTGCATCTAAATGTGTTTTCTTATTACAGTGCATATTTACTATTTCAATAAGAAAACATTTTCTCTGAGGCTAGTAATAAAACCAAGTTAATGTTTTGGCATAAGGCTTTTATCCTCTTTCTATGTTATGAATTCTTCTTGTTGAGAAAAGTACCAACCTGTGGTTATGCAGAGCCACAGCTTTCATTTTGAAACAGGTCAATGCTGTAAGCCATAATCCCATGATGGGAGATGATGTATAAAGCAATAAACTCTGCCTGTCTTATAAACGGTGAGCCTTGAGAGCTGAGTGCTTGTGACAACTGGAGCGTTTCCCACTGGATGACATCTTCTACCATTCCGGGAATATTGTGGAAGTGAACAGAGTAAGATTATCATGCCAAAGATAAGAAGGTTTTAAAGGCTTTGTTTTGTTTGCAGAATTTGAAGAAATAGATTTTAAAGAAATAGAATTAGTATAAAGTAAGGAAGTATACTATTATTGCATACTGATTGCAAGGCTGATTATTTACTGAGTTTATCAAGGGCAGACATTTGGATCCATGTTGGGAAACAGAAAGATGAACAGATTGCTCAATAGCAATGCTATTGGCTTAGGGGCAATCTCTGTTGCCTAGATAATGTCAAATACGAAGGAATAAATTAGGGTTAATAATGTACACATGAAACGGCACATCAGAGACTGTTCATGAAAAATGTATTTTCTAATATAATATTACATCATTTTTATTTCAATAAAACACTGGAAAAAGAAAAAACTTTAGCTTGGATGCAAAACTAAATGGAAAATTACTGATTATTTGCTCATTATATAATTGTGTGCTTACTGTAAGAAGCAAGATAAATGACAAAGATCCCAAAAGTAACATTTCTTTTTTTTAGGTAAAATACCTGATTTTTACTATACATCATTAATTCTTCCCAAATATCTTCCTAAAATCCTCTTCTAATAATAAAACATCAGTGGATCTACATTCTCTTTCTTCTTTGCCCTCTTTTAAATATTATCTGGTTTGCAAATGAAAATATTTGGCAATAACTATACATAGAACTTGGATCCTATTAAATAATTTAAAAAGATCTTTTGAAATACAATGACCAGGAACTGCTGAATACCAAGATAAAAACACTATCCATGATTATCTGAAGAGCTATTAGGAGAAAAAGAAGGGGCTGCAATCTTGTAAACTCACCACATGTAGGAGTATAAACTAGTTTCCCCATCAAGCCCAGGGCAGTCAGGGGCATCTTGCTAGTTTGGTGACTTGGCGCTGCAGTGCAGCCTCAAGAGCAAGAAGTCAATTACAGCTGACTCCTAAGGGCTCTCCCATCACAGGGGTCACCTGCTGTCCCTGGGCACGGGATGGCTGGGGTCTTTGCTGAGGTGCAGCACTGAAATACCCCAGTGGCTGATGAAAGTAAGATCTGAAATAAGTACAAATACCAACTAATACAATTTAGGTCTAATCTGAAATGTGTGTTTATCCTTGCTCTTCATCTTTATCTGGTTTAAACTCATTTTAAGAAAGGACATCATTAGAAATGGTAATCCACAGATTTGACCTTAATTTTCCTACATAATTGTGAAGTCATGTTTAATGTATTTTATTCAGCAAACAAATTCTGACCCTGATAAAGCAAATCACTGAACATATAGAACAGCACAAAGTATAAATGTTTTTAGCAATTTCACAAATTTTTAGTATAAAAAGGAAAAAGTCTATTACATTGTATTATTAATAATGCTTATTGGAGGTAAATACAAAATAGAGATGGGGAAATTTAAAAAATTTCCTATATTATCACCACATAAAGACTTTTTTTCATTGTGAAGTATATTTTTAATATTTTTGTTGTATATATTTCCTGAATCTTTAGTTTTTGTTTTTATTTGTCGTATTTTTTTATGAGGAGTCACAGCCAAGAATATTTACTGACGCAATGATGGTATTCACAAAAAATACTGGGAATATAAATGTCCCTCATTATGGGCATGGGTAGATAATCTGGAGTACACCGTCACCATGCTGCACTGTTGTGCCGTACCGGTTGTCTCTGAGACCTATGGCTGGGAAAAGGCACAGGGCAGGCAGGACAACATGTTAGGATGGTATCATCGGAAATGGAAAAAAGCAGTTCTTAAAAAATACTATCTCACATTCCTTTTGAGTACATATATAGTACTTAAATGCCCAGAAAATTGTAACACTTAGAGCAAATCGAAAACAGTGATTACCTGGGAAAGGAGAGGGTCCTAGGATTAGACTGCATTAGGGAGGATTTCAGCTTTATCTGTAATGTCTTAGTTTTGTTATGGAAATGTAAAAACATAAAAATAGGACACTGTAATAAACCTTACACACGCATTTCCTCCTCATGGGTTATTTTTAAGCACATCTCAGATATTGTACTCTATTCATAAGTATTTCAGAAAATATCTCTAACAGATAAAGCTACTTTAAGAAAAAAACAGAGTTATTAAATTATTATAATAGGTATTCACTAAAATAATTCACATAGACCTTAACTGTGTAAGACAAAGATTAAAAGACTTTTCTCCAAATTTCTCACTTTAGAAGAAAGATTTGAATGGTTCGGCTGTACTTTCCCATATTTTTCTATGCACATATATAACCTTGATATATGTATATATATATATATTCATATATAATATTACATGTAAGTATATATAGTTTCATTTGTCAGATATGTAAAATTTGAGATGTTTAATAGTTTATAAAATTTTTAATTCTTTTTTAACTTATGCTAATATGTGCATTTTTACATTAGTATAAAACATTGATAGTTATTATTTTTTACTATTTGTGCTATCATTATATTGAGAGAAAATGCTAGGATTTAAATAGTTTACTTATTGTTGTTTATTTAGGTTATTTGAATTTTTACGCCTGTAAGTTTTACTGTAATGAATAACACTGGGGCATAATTTTACTGTTTTCTGTTTGGAGTTATGTTTCTTAGTCAACAGATTTCTAGGAGTAGAATTAATAAAGTAAAACTTTTTGTAGTGTAAAACTGCTTCTCTATTGGTTTACATGCTTTTTATATTATTGTAGCAATGTGTCACAGTTATTGAAGCTTAATCATTGAAAGATTATAAAAAACATAAAAAGCTATTTTTATATCATAAAAATGATATAATCTTATCCAAGTTTAGAGGAGAGGAATGAAATATTAAGCATGAGAACTATTTAGGAATTGATTGCAGTACATAAGTACATAAGGCAAGAAATAATGTGAATACCCGAAAACATTTTCCAGCATAAGCAATTATTTATTTATTTTCTATTAAAGATTGATTAGACAATTACTCTCTTCTAAGAGCTGTTTTGAGCTTTGTGCTAAGAACTCGGTATACAAAGCAAGAAGAGCTCAGATACTCTCTTCTTGGTATATACATAAAAAATAGAATCCATTTAAGATACTGAGGACATAATGGTAAAAATTGGTAGTAAAGGTGACTCTCCATTTTCAGGTTTGGTGAATAAATGGATGACAGTGTAGTTTACTTACCCCTTTTCGTACTCTATGTCTGCACGATTCCCCTCTTTCCTGCATCATCTTTAGCACCATCTTAACTAGATAACCCTTACTCATCTTTTTTAAATGATACTTTTAAATTTAAGTATATTTGGTATATAATCATATTGGTTATATTAATGTCATGTACATACAGTGATTTGCCTTTCTTATGCTAATCACATCTACAATGTGATCACCCCACTAATTCTAATAATCATCTGTCACCATGCAAACTTATCACAGTAACATTGAGTATATCCCCCTTCTTCTTTTCACCCATCTCCCCACAACCACCCTTCTGATAACTATCTCTTTGGTCTCTGTTTCTATAATTCTGTTTCTGTTTTGTTTTTAGATTCCATGTAAAAGTAAAACCACATGGTATTTGTGTTTGTCTGTGTGACTTATTTCACTTAGCATAATATCCTGTAGGTCCAGCCATGTTGTTGCACATGGCAATCTTCTGTTCTTTTTTATTGCCATGTAATATTTCATTGTGTGTGTACCACATCTTCTTTATCCACACCTCTATCAATAGACACCTAGGGTGGATCATTTTTCAAAAAAAGATCACATATAGGCCTCAATAAATATAAGAAAATTGGAATTATATCAAACATATTTTCTGATCACAATGGCATGAAACTAGAAGTCTACTGCAGGAAATAAAAATGGAAAAAAACCACATGAAGATTAAACAACATGCTTCTAAACAACTAATGGATCAAAGGGGAAATCAAACAGGAAATAAAAAACTACTTTTAGATAAATGGAAATGCAAATACAACCTTCCAAAATCAGTGGGATGCAGCAAAAGCAGTTATAAGAGGAAAGTTTATAGCTACACAGACCTACCTTAAGAAGCAGGAACAATTTCAAATAAGCTCTCTAAATGTACACCTAGAAAAAGAGGAACAAACAAAACCCAGTAAGCAGAAGGAAGAATATAATAAAGATCAGAATAGAAATAAATAAAATAGAAAAGCAATAGAAAAGCTTAATGAAGCTAAGAACTGGTTGTTTGAGAGGGTAAGTAAAATTGAAAAACCTCTGGTAAGACTCATCAAAGCAGAGAGAACACAAATAAAAATCCAGAATGAAAGGAGAGAGTACAGCATACAATAGAAATACAAAGGATTATTAAACAATACTATGAACTGTTCTATGCCAACAAATTTGACAATCTAGAAGAAATGGGTAAATTTTTAGAAACATAGAATCTTCCAAGGCTAAACCAGGAAGAAACAGAGAATCTGAACAGTCTCTGTACTAACAATGAAACTGAAGTAGTAATAGATGAAAAAATAAACAACAGAACATCCAACAAACAAAAACCCAGAACCAGACAGCTTCATAGGTGAATTCTATCAAATATTTAAAGAAGAATTAATAGCTATTATTCTCAGACTATTCCCTACTCATCTTTCAGGATATATTTTTGTCCAGGAAATCCTCCATGACCTAACTAGATTGAATAAGATGCTACTCCTTGGAGCTTTTCTATGCCTTAAAAATAGAAGGGTGTGATAGTTTATTTACATATTTAATTTTAAACACTGAATTCTTCTGTTTGTAATTGCAACTCCTGTTGTTCATATATTTCTGAAGGAAAGGAGGTAACATATCAGAAAATATGATTTGCAAGTACATGAGACCTAGTTTCTTCACAGTATTGGGTTATGTAGGTGCCTGTCTTTTCTAGAGACATATTTTTCCTTCAACCATCTCTTTTACACCAAGGTCCAAAGCAGGATCCGCACCTGCCAGCCTGGCAGGTGTTCATTCCCTGTCTCCCTCTCAGTCTCAATAACAAGTTCCCAATATTCTACCCTCTCAACAGTTCTTAAATAATGTAATGATGTGATTGAATTTCTTTCATATCATGAGAAGAGCTGAATGTGTGTGAAGTCATTTTTTATTGATTTATGCACCATTTGCTGTGGAATTGACTCAAATAAAATTACTCTTGTATCACTTATTTAAAAGGTTCATAACTCTAGTATCTTGAAGAACTGATGGTCCTTTAGGGAGCGGAGGGTAATGTGTATTTTTGAAATTCAGTACTGTAAACTTCATAAACCAAAGCATAATTAACACAGTAATTTCCAAAATGATCTCTTTTTCTTGAAATCTTTTTTCTTTTATTCATTGATAGAAAAATGAAAAATCTGTTTTTACACCATGCTGTTATTCAACATAAAGCCCGATGGATATAATAGTGTATTAGTGTTGCAGAAACCTGCCAGTGCTCTCCTAGAACAGCTGTGGGGTTCGACTGCCTGACACCAGGAAGCATGACTCCCAATGCAAGAGTTTGGTGAAAAGGGAAAGGGGTTGTTTGCTTAAAGGTCATACAGATTTAGAATAATGGCAGATTTCTGCCAATAAGTCCCACTCCCTTTAAAACACTCCAAAACCCATAATCCTCCCTCCCTTTGCCAAACCTAGCCAATTTCAGAATATGCCAGGCAGAGGAACCATCTTTCAGAAAAGCGGAAGTCTGAACCTCAGCATTGGTCGCAGTTCAACTCCAAGCATCTCTCACGAATCAGTGCTTGGCTCGGTGGGTGGGTCCCTGCACAGCTCCATGGTGGTCTTCTCCTTCTTACTCCAGACCTTGTGGCATGTTCTTACTCAAATTGTGTGGCTTCCGCCTTACACACCAGACCTCATAGCCAACTTCTATTTATACCCTTTCCGACTGTGTGGCTTCTTCTTCCTTCTCTCTCAGCTCCTCCTTATTTTAAATACTTGGCCCAGAACTTCCTATGTGACCGCATATCTGGCCCCTCCTATGATGTACCATTTTTGGCAGTTCCCCTGTATCTTTTACCTTCTTTCAGCTACCATCTTCAGTCAGAGCAAGAGTTTCCAGTGACTTCCAGGGTGGGCATCTGCCCTCTGCGTCTTGCACAGGTGCTGTATAAGCTCTCCCAGCTGTGTCATGGGTCCTTGAATGCTCTGCGAGTCACACACACCTTTTGCACTGGGCAGCAGACCTCTTCCTTCAAAAATGTCATGGCTATTAACTTACCATTGTTATGCAAAAGTATCTTAAGAGGCATATGGTCCACTTCCCCCTTCCCCCAATTAAGGTTTGTGGGGAATATGCTCTGCCATTTTATTAAAAATGTCATAAAGTGATTTAATCTCACAATATTTACACAGAACATCTCACATCTTTGTCAATATCTTCTTTTGACATTGAATCCATATTTTATATTCAGTCATCAAGTTTTAAAAATGAAGATATTAATTCCATTAGAAAATATAAAAATGAAAATACACAAACTCTTTTAAATAAAGGCACACCTTTTCTAGCTTCTGTGTCTTTTATTTTAGCACTGTCATTTGTCATCATAAATGTTCCACAAAACTACAGTTAACAGCACTGTTTTCTTCTTTGTTTCTAGGCAAAGGCTTTGTATAGGAGCTACTTTATAACCTAGGCAACTTGGACACACTTAAAATAATATTCGTAAAATACCTTAAAATACGTTTAGCACCTGTCCTCAACAATGTATTCTTTCTGAGTCCCTTCCCAAGCAGTTTTGTTAACATTAACCTCTCACTCTTAAGTTATATCATATTTTAAATGTTTCTCAGGAAATTTAATACTTGATTATATGCTGTATTGCATTATTGCCAGCAAAGTTAGTGATGGATGACAAAGATATAGGAGCAGTTTATTTTTTAAAATACTCACTAAAGACAAATGATAAAAAATTTCAAGATGATTTGTGAAAGCTATAATTTGAAAGTACTTCACACTTTTCATATAGGAACCTCTAAAGTACTGCAATAAGCCATTTACTATTTCGCATAACTGCTAACCCGTAGATTATTTGAGGTTAAATTAAACTATAAAATATGAAAAATTGAAAAGGATGCATAAGTTCCAGTTTAGATTGAATATATAAGCTTCTAGATGAACACCAAAGTATGTGATAGAGAAGAGGGTATATAGAGAAAAGGGATTTGCCTGCAGGGTTAAAAAAACCAAAACCAAAACCAGGTGAATTATATTGTAGATAACTTTTAAACTATAGGAGTATATTAGCTACAAAAGACCTGAGCATATTCAAGGATTCTTTTTCTAGGTTTTGAATTATCTTAAGCATACTCATGGAATTGATTGTGAATTACCATAAATATATTACAAACAGAATATTTCATTTTTTGTTTTCCTACATACATGGAAAAATCAGATTGCAAATTACTAGCAAGAGAAATGAAACCAATTTATTGCTTATTATGAGGATAAAGAGAAGGTGGCCATCTCCCTGTTTTTGTCCCTCTTGCCCAGGTAGGCAGTTTCTCAGAGAGAAGTGTTTTGTTGTTGTTGTTGTTGTTGTTGTTGTTGTTGTTGTTGTTTATGGTTACCTATGGCTTAGATGGCATAAATCTTGAGAACCTCATTGTTTGACTTACTCTCTTACAGAAAGTTGTCAAGTTTGAACCCTGTTTCAAAGCATCCTCTCAAAATCATGATATTTCCTGAAGGACATCTCAGGGAGAAACACTCCATTCATACTGATCCAGCAGAGATAAACCTTTTCTTGATTTGTTCTTCCTGTCATTCTTAAATTAAATACACATTTTTTAGTCAAAGGCTAATTTCTTTTAATACCCAGTCAGAGTAGCTTAATTGCTTTATTTGACGTTAAAAACAATCTAACAAAGGAGGTTGTCAGATTTAGGGGGAAAAAAGTACAGGATACCCAGTTAAATTTGAGATATTCCTAATTGCCTATGTATATGTTTATTGAGGTAAAATAAAAATATTGCATGAGCCACAGTTATACTAAAAATGTTGTTAAATGAAACAAATTATGTATGTAAATCACATACCCTTTTATTATGTGTCTTGAATGATTTGTTTCTCCTTAACAATTTCTTGTTTTGCAAAACTTGCTGGTAAAAGTCCATACAGTTACGTTATATACAGCATTTACATCATAACATAACTTCCACAGTGGTCGCGATTAGCTTATTTCTTTCTTTTGTCCACTGAATATTTTTTAATGAGAAAATGTACTCATCATTAGCATTATGAGCCAGTATACTGAACATGTACTGCCATAAAGTTAACAACTCTGAGAATTGCTCTATAAATTTGATTTTTTGAAGCACAGAATACTATCTTTTAGGACATAATGTTTAAATGTTGTGTTAGAATGTTAAGCATAAAAGTTAAGTATAAAAATTTTATAAGCATAAAAATGACTTTTGCTTTTTTTCCCAAGGGAAACACATTATACTAGTATTTGACGTCAGAAAATGCCTCAAAACAGGTTGAGAGCTACTTTACATTTTTATTTGATGTCACAAAGTTAGAACTTTTTGAAATATCTTCTTTTCGGGAGATAAGCATATAAGCTCAAGCAAAGCTGATTTAGAAAGTGACCATTCTCTGAGCAATTTAAAATTTTCTAATCTTGGGCAAGAATTACAAAAAAAAAAAATTACCACTAGAAGGAGCCCTGGAAGTGTGATATGTAGAAAGATGAAATCATTTGCTCAGGATCACACAGTACTTATTAATGTTTTGGGGCTGGGTTTGGTTTCCTGGTGTCCAGCCATCTTTACAGCTCTCTTTTGCATGCTCTACTTTAGCAAAGTAATTACCTCTGTGGGCTTGGTTGTAAGACATGGTTCAAAATCTTTCTGCTACTTACCAGCTGGATTGATATGGCAAGTTATTTAACCTCCCTGAGCCTCAATTTTTCATCAATAAAATAGACATAGTGATGATGCCTAACTCATAGTTTTGATATATTAACTGAGATCAATCACATGATGTCCTTGATGAAGTGATTGGCATGTGATCGATGTTAAATAAATACTAGTTATTATGTTATTAGTCATATTGTACTATTATATGAGAAGTCAGTGTATGACAATGATGTTAATGCATAGCACTTTAGTCTATGCTTGTAATCATCTTTTCATTTATGATAGTGGGGCCTCTGACACATGTTTAGTTGAAAACAATTGAATCCATGAATTATTCTTTTCCCCTGTATTAGTCACATTGACCAACTGTTGCTATAACCCCCACATCTCAGTCACAGGACACAGTGCAATTTTATTTCTGGAATGCATTTGCAGGTGGCTCACCTTCATTCAGTCACTCAGGAACAGGTGCTCCTTTTGTCTAGTGGCATCACAAATCCCTAAGGTCTGGAGTTCCCCCTGGGTTCTCTGCATTTGATTGTCTGAGGAGGAGAAGAAAGACATCATATGTGATCATGCAGGTTTTGAACGGCCATGCCTGGGAGTGACATTTATCACTATGGCAGTGCTCCCATGCAGTAAAAACTGTGAAGGGTAGTCAAGCTGTGAGCCCACGAGGGTAGAGAAATGGAGCTTAGAGAGCAGAGACAAAATATAACCTGCAGAGTGCTGATGCATGTGAGAGAAGCACAAGGGTTTGAGTAACAGTATTACTGACCATTTATTTGAGCCTCACAATAAACCAGTTAATTTGCTGTGTATTGTCATTCAGCACAACAGATGAAGGGACTGAGGTCGTAAATGAATTGTGTAAAGTTACTTGTTTTGACAAGGGCAAAACCAGAATTCTTTTCCAGGCACTGGAATGAATTTATGAATCTAAATCCATGGTTCTTGAATTTTATAATGTAAATACTTTGGCTAGAATCCTGTTTCTTTAGAAAGGTGCTTAAATCAATGAGGTTAATTAACTTGTCAGTCACTGAAGACTCTTTATGTTTTTCATAGTTTCAAAGTTAAACTTTCATTCTGCATAATTATTTTTTGGAGGCAGAAAGACAGATTTCATCAATCCAGTATTTTGCAGATTATTCTTAACTAATTTTTAAGAGATTCTTCTGCTTTCTGAATAATGTTCCAGTTTGGTTAGCAAAATACAACATTTTTCTCAATCACATTAATCATGTAAATATTTAAAATGTCTTAAAATTTCTTTTAAATTTTGTGATTACTTAAATAGTATCTTTCTTAAGGAATCTTCTTAAAGCAGTAATACTATGCCCTGAACTTTACAAATTTAAATGTTTTAGGCAAATGCTTTGTATATTTAAAATTTTTCACGTTATTATTATTAAGTAAAAATTACATTAAAGATGATACTTATATTTCATATATAAGCAATAATTTACTAAATGACAATACTGGATATTTTTATATGGAGTATCTCAGTGTTACTTTTAATTAATAAACTTGGAAATTGCTGAGCAAAAGCCTGTAGAAGTTATTTTAACCTTTAATTTTTCTTTTGTTAACAGAGGATAATCCTAGGATATTTGCTTTTAACTAATTCATATTTACAGGAATTTTATGAAATAGAAAAGGCCAATAACTCAAACTGGTAGTGAAACCAATTACATATTAGAATTAGCATTTATTTCCAAAGCCAGTTAAACATTAATATTGAAATATTACAATACATTTTCAGTTTGTACTGTTTTCCCCTCCACTTATCCAAATAGGTTAAGCTAGCTGTCCTTTCATGAGAACCATTATTCTGATTCTCTGACCTATGATCAGGGGATAAGCTTTGGAAATAAATTTCTTTAAGACTTTTTCCAAGTGATTTCTGTGGTTTTATGCATTCCTGTAGAGTTGGAAAGAAGAGATACCCACAGTGATTAAGGATATGAAAATAGTCTCTACATTTTCTGCTTCTTTAAGAATTTAAATGTGTAGGTCACCAAAGTTAAAACAGCTCTTCATTGTTTTGAGCACTTTTTAAATATTAAATTGACATTTAAAAATTTAAATATATTTTATTGACTTTGCTATTAGAGTTGTCCCAGTTTTCCCCCCTTTGCTCCGCTCTGCCTGGCACCCCCATTCCCTCCAGCAGTCCCCAACTTAGTTCATGTCCAAGGGTCATGCGTATAAGTTCTTTAGCTTCTCCATTTCCTATATTGTTCTTAACATCCCCCTCTCTATTCTATACCTACCAGTTGGTACTTCTTAATGCCTGCACCTTTTCTCCCATTATCTCCCTGCCCCCTCCCAGCTGGTAACCTTCCAACTGATCTCCATATCTAGGATTCTATTCCTCTTCTGCTTGTTTGCTTAGTTTGTTTTGTAGATTCAGTTATTGACAGTTATGCATTTGTTGTTATTTTAATGCTTATAGTTTTGATCTTCTTTTCCTTATATAGGTCCCTTTAACATTTCATATAATAATGGCTTGGTGGTGATGAACTCCCTTACTGTTACCTTGTCTGAGAAACACTTTATCTGCTTTTCAATTCTAAATGATAGCTTTCCTGGATAGAGTTATCTAGGTTGTAGTTTCTTGCTTTTCATCACTTTGAATGATTCTTGCCAGTCAGTCCCTTCTAGCCTGCAAAGTTTCTTTTGGGAAAGCAGCTGACAGTCTTATGGGAACTCCTTTGTAGGTGATTATCTGCTTTTTCTCTTGCTGCTTTTAAGATCTGTCTTTATCTTTAACCTTTGGTATTTTAATTATGATGTGTCTTGGCATGGTCCTCTTTGTGTCCAACTTGTTTGGGATTCTCTGTGCTTCCTGAACTTATACATCTATTTCCTTCACCAAATTAAGAAAGTTTTCTTTCATTATTTTTTCAAGTAAGTTTTCAGTTTCTTGCTCTTCCTCTTCTCCTTCTGGCATCCCTATGATTTGGATGTTGGTATGTTTGGAGATGTCCCAGAGGCTCCTTATTCTGTTCTCATTTTTTAAAAAATTATTTTTTCGTCTTGCTGTTCTGAGTGAATGCTTTTTACTTCCTTATGTTCCAAATTGTTGATTTGTCTCAGCTTCATCCCCTTCTCTGTTGGTTCCTTGTGGATTTTTCTTTATTTCACTTAATGCAACCTTAAATTCTGTCTAGGTCTTTTTTTTAATGCTGTTGCAGTACCCAATGATTTCTTTTAGCATCTTGATAACCAGTGTTTTGAACTCTGCATCTTATAGGTTGCTTATCTCCATTTCATTTAGTTCTTTTCCTGGAGTTTTGTTCAGTTCTTTCATTTGGGTGATATTTCTTTGTCTCCTCAATTTGGTGACCTCCCTCTGTTTGTTTCTGTGTATTAGGTAGAGCTGCTTCGACTCCCTGTCTTAGTAGCTTGGACTATTATAGCAAAGATACCTAACTGGTCGAATGTGGTTTCTTTAAATCCTTGGTTGTCACACTTCCATACAGCTCAATTTTCTGACATATCTGGGTGATGTTTGTTTTGTAGTTTAGTTTTAATTTTTGCTGTAGTTGTCCACAGAGGTGAAGCATGTTTACCTGTGCCTCCATCTTGGCTGAAAGTCTATTAATCATCCTGTGTCCAGCTGAGTGTCCTGGGCAGTGGCCCTTCGCACATGCCATGCCACAACCTAAATTGACTTTTTAAAAAGAGATGGAGAGTTTAAAGAGGAAGATCTTAGTTAAATCCTGAAAAGATATAATATAAAGTGAAGGCCAGAATACTGTTTTTATAGAATGACCATTAGGGAGCTGAGAGTCATAAATTCTATATGTTCCAAGTTCATGATGAGATTCTACAGTTGCCAGATAAAGTACAGGACACTCAGCTACGTTTGAATTTCAGATAAAATGAATAATTTTTATAATAAATATGTGTCGACAATTATTTATTATTTATCTTAAATTCAAATGTGATTGGAAAAATCTGTGTTTTTATTTGTTATATATGACAACCCTAAAATCCATTGATCTCTCATTCTCAGTCCCAGCTTTCAAATTTAGAAGTCAGGGAGTGACTATGACAGTTTAGATCATGTGTCCTTTTGGGGCTTTGAGGTCAGTTGCCTATACAAGGAGTTGTACTTTTTTTATCTTTTAGAACCAGAACTGACCTGAGTGGGAGGCTGAGGGTGTGGAGGCATATGGGAAGCATGGACCAGTAGCTAAAGAGGTTTAGAGTTAGGTACACAAAAGACAGAAAAATGGTCATGGTGATGTTCTGAACTTTTTTTTCTAACTTATTGTTAAGACCCAGTCCCATTTGTCTTCTTGAATTTCCTAAGATAAATTAGCATCCTTACATTAATTACTTAAGCCTTTAATTAATTCAGCTTAAGGTTTAAACTAAATATGCAATAAGAAAATCTTAACTACATTATTTTAATGATAATTTCAGATACTATAGAAAAACTTACTGTAATAATATCTGCCTGATGACAGTAGCCATTATTTTATTTTAAAATAATAAGACTGTAGAACTTCAAGTGCTCCCAGTAGCCCCTTTCTCTTTCCAGTCAAAGATTAGAGATGTCAGTACATCCTGTGAAAGGAGTAAAACATGACCCTATGCAAACCTGGCAAAAAAGCAATCCTGTAGCAGAAAAGACTGTTAAGCCCCGCTCCTCTGTTACTGTGGTAGATTATATGGCTTTCTCTGTAGCCAGTTAAAGAGCATATTTCACTTTTCTGACTAAAATTGGTACTATTCAAAGGAAATACATTTTGGCAGAACAAATATGTTCTGTACGGAATATTTGAAAACCAATATCTTGTATAATATACTGCTCTGTATGTGTTGTAGATGTAAATCAAGAGGAAGCTAGGTCCTGACTGTGATATGCAAAAACTGGTAAATGGAGAAAAATTTTTATAAAGATTTGCCTTTTATACAGCTCATGAAATGCAAAATCTTGGTCCTTGCCACAGGGCAGACCATTCTCCAGAATATCAGAAAGAGTAAGTGCGTTTTTCTGAGCTCTGACATGCAGCCGTAAATCACAGAGCTAGAGATGAGAGAGTTGGTCTCAGCCACTTCACATTTAACACTCAAGTTATGTGAAGTTAAATGCTTCAAAATTGCACATATAATATGCTGTTATGGGCAATGTATGGTTCAGATGTTGCTTATATGACTGAAATAAAGAAAACTCTCTACATTCTGTATTAGTCACTACCCTGCAGATAGTCGCAGGTAAGAAGGAACAATTAGAAGCATAGACGAGACCCTGGCTGGTGTGGCTCAGTGGATTGAGTGCCAGTTTGGGGCATGCGAGAGTCAATCACACATTGGTATTTCTCTCCCTCTTTCTCTCCCTCTCTTCCCTTCTGCCTAAAAAAATAAATAAATAAAATATTTTAAAAAACAAAACAAAACAAACAAAAAAAAAGCGTAGACAAGAGTTTTGTAGTTGGTGCTATTAAAACATCAGTTTAAAACCAATGACTCCAGTTTCTACTAATAACATTGAATCTAGTAGTTGGCTTTACCTAGAGCTAAATGCATTGAATTATTAGAGTTGGTTTTAATCTGCTTTTTAATAGGAGTGGGGGCATTAGATATGTTCACTTTGATGATTCACTATGTAGTGTATAGATTTCTACAGTGTAAACCTGACAGCTCTTATAGAGTAACTTCTTAATGCTGTGTTCCACAGAAGCCTAAATTCCAAATTTCAAGCCTTCAAATTTCAAAATGAAATTCTGAACTCCATAATAGCTTAGATTATGATCAGCACACTTTTACTTTTTTCTAAATTAGAGATAATATATCCAAGACAGCTTAATGACCCTAAATTGGCTAACTTTAAATAGTCAACAACCATGATGACCGCTATACTAATTGATTTTCTCTAAACAAAACACAACTCAATTCCCCATTTTGATCTTATAAATATGCATATACTAGTAAAATAAAAATAACTCTATTCAATTTAAATTAAACTATCAATGAATATATTTTTTCTCGAAACAAGTTTTTGTTATATTTTTCAATGTGCAGTTCCTAATATGCTAACATCAGTTCTGATTTATTCATCATTTATTCATTTATGTATTCATTCAACAAATATTTATTGAATGATTCCCTGGGCCAGTGTGTGGATGAATGTATGAAGGGTAGAAAAAATACCAATGAGGAAGCATTTTTTTTAATAGGGTCTGAAGATGTTGGTAGTATTGGCATTAGGTAGGGTGAATGGGTCGAGGTGGAAGAGGGCATAAGAGGGATAAATGGTAATGGAAAAAATATAATAAAAATAAATGAAAAAGTTGAAAAAGAAAATATGGAATTTTCCTAGCCACAGACGAGAAGATAGGCAATCTATATTATTATTATTTTTTAAAATATAGAATCTAAACTAGTTTAAATTGGCAGAGTAATGTAATAAGAAACCTAGATGAACAGCTGGAAAAACTTTCCTGAAGTTCATAGCCAGAGCTTCACATCCACAGGATTGACAGGGTAAGGAGGAATTTAAGATAAGGTAGAAAAAATAAAATAATGGGGAACCTTGGATTTTGGCTGACCAAGAAGCAGTGTAAATCCATAAGGCTACTTCTATTTATTTATTTATATATATATTTATATATATTATTATTTATATATATTTATATATATATTTATTTATATATATTATTTATTTATTTATTTATTACAAGGTTTTCTGACATTTTAACACTTTTAAACATTTTCTCCTTGTAAGCCATTTTATTTTAAAAATTTTTAACAATATGTTTGTTGATTTTAGAGAGAGAGGAAGTGCGAGACAGAAAGAGAAATATCAATGTGAGAAACATCTATTGGTTGCCTCCCATATGCACCCCGACTGGTGATTGAACCCACAACCTAGGTATGTGCCCTGATGGGATTGAACCCCAAAAGTTTTGGTATATGGGACAATGCCCCAACCAACTGAACCACACAGGCCAAGGATCCTTATAAGCTATTAAAAAAAAAAAACACAACTATATACTTAAAATTGCATATACTTAAAAGATCATTATTGTTTTATACAGTCAATATTTATTTTGAATGGTTTAGATAAGTCAACATAACCTATATTGTTACTCTCTATTCCTTCACATTTCCTTGAAGAGTACTATTTGGTCATTCTCTTATTTCTCTTAGCATGGGTCTCCAGATATCAGCTCTCTCAGTTTGTATGTAAAATTCTCATAATACTGTTATTTATATATGTATTTTTACTGGTTTGTAGATACCATCCCATAGTCTTTTAGTTCCCACAATTGCTATTGAGAAGCCAGTCATCCATCTGTTTGCTGCTCTTTGAAAAGTAATAAGTATTTTGTTTTGTTTGTATTTAATATTTTTTCTGTCTTTAGCATTCAGTGATTTTTCTATGATATTTATGATTTTTCTGATTTTTATGTTTATCGTGTTTGTGGTATAATATTTCTTGAATCTTAGTTAATATCTGCAGTTAGTATTTTTAAAAATTTATTTTTTAACTTGTAATTAATGTCTTCTATAATGTTTTTAAATTGTCAGAAATTGTGCCGTATTTCTTTCTGTTCTTTTCTCCCAATATGTTAGATCATTTTCCATGTCACTATGTCCGTTTTGTTTTTTACATTATTTTCATCTTTTTAAAAGTATTTATCTTCAATCTCTATATGTTATTTTGACTTACCTTCCAGTTTAAAAGCCCCTTTTGAGTTGTGTTTATTTGCTGGTAATCTCATCCAGTAAGTATTCTATTAGTTTTAATTTTCATTTCTAATATTTCCATTTCAGTTTTTAAAGTAATTTCACCTTCTTGTCTTTTAAATTTTGAGGTCCTCAGTTCTCCAGCTACAAGGAACAGAATTTTGCGCACAATTATGTGAGCTTAGAGAGGACTCTGAGCCTCAGATAAAAACACAGCTCTGTGTGACCTTGAATAGAGGACCCAGATAATGTGTGCTCAGATTTCCGATGTTTAGAAACTATAGGATAAAATATGTGTGTTTTCTGAAGTTGCTAACTTTGTGGTAATTTGTAACACAGACAATATTTACAAAATAGCAATTATTGACTTTACTGACTTCCCATGTCAGAAGTAAATAAAATGAATAAATGTTGAAATTGCATAAATCTTACCAAGGCAGCCAGGTATCATTAAGGAATATTTAGCATTGCACAAAGGTAACTGCTTGCAAAGCCTTCTTTCAGTGGCTGCAGTAGGAGACAATTTTTCTAGTCACCCATCCAGAAGCATAGCTTTTGCTAACTCACGCACATTCCCCAGAGCCTACCTATCAGTGAGGAGGAGAAGGGGAAACATTCTAAGGCAGATAGAAAGGAGGGTTATGGGGTTTCCCCAGGAGGAAATTCAAGATTTCAGGGTTGTTGCAATTCCAAATCCTTCAGAACAAATGAGGGAAAGAAAGGAAAAAAAGTATAGCTTTGACTAAATAATCCATCTCTTAAAAACAATTTTCTTCCAAATTTTAGTGAAGCCGCTATTAGCAAGTAACTTATTTTTGTCTGAGCAAAGTGCTTACAATCAACAACTTTCAACCCCTAGGTCATATCTCCTCTGTGTAGATAAATTAGCTATATCTTCCAAGTGACATTTATGGATTTTGGAATTTTGGAGATCTAGTTGAATTATGTAACTATGTAACCTTCTTTATTTTGGCACTCCTAATAGAAGTACCAATGGACACTTTTTCCTAATGTCATGGTAACTTCTATTTCACTATGTTTAACAGTGGTTTGCATTTTTTGGAAGGGCTGTAACTGGGAATGGAGTTGATCAGTGCTACTTTTCAAAAATAGCTGTTACCTGAATGATTTCAAACAAGGGAAGAAATCTAGACTTGTCTTGTATGTAAATACTGGGTGGGGCAGAAGTAGGTTAACAGTCATTCATATGGAAAATAATAAAATAATTAATAAATAAAAGAGTGCACTTTGTGGTTTTCATACTGACAGCTGTAAACCTACTTTGCCCCGCCCTGTATAATATCACTGAGATCATTCAAATCTAAGTAAAATTAATGCAAAGCTGCAAAGTGTCTGAGTTTCTAGAAAGAATACCTACTGTGCTTTTTTGTCTACTTAAAAATCTATAAATACTACAGTTGTATTTTGGCATATTTGCTTATGAAAGAGTATTGTTTATTAGTAAAAAATAAATTTGGAGAATCTGTCATCACAACAAATGGTCCTTTGCTGAAACCAGCTCTTCATTCTGCAAAAAGCTTTAGAAGACTGAGTCAGAGTTATGCATGGATAGAAAATGATTGAATGCATAGGTGCAGATATTAACAGTAGGAAGTTGTGATACTAGAGAGTTTCACAAAGTTTTTGCTGACATTGTATATATATTAAAAAAGGATGTCTCCAGCCAGTGTCTGTGGCAGAATGTCATCTTCCGTAAGATAAAAAGACTGAATGTAGATTCATTAGCAGAGGCATTAAAGGTCTAACGTTGGCATTAAAATCCAACTAAGGAAACCCTCAACCACTTGAAAGTCAAAGTAATCAGTCTCACTAGGAGAAAGCCAAAGAGCTAATTGCACCTATATTAAAATGAGTTATATGTCTCGTTTTTCATCTTTGACAGGTTCAGGCACTAAGAATGAAATGTGGACTAAAAAATAGAATAAAAAGCAAACAAAAACCCAAATGCAAGAACACTATGACTTGAATTACACTGCCTCTTTTAGAAGTCAGTTCTTTTTGCTTCCATGGGGTGTAATAAATCTGGAGCTATGGTGTGTATCTCAGGGGGTGAGTTTTTAGAAAGGGAGTTGTACTGAGAAATGCTGTGTAACTCGTATTTGAGTATTTGAGTATTTATGTGCAATTTATATTGTAAAAAAAATGTATGTTTATGGGCCACTTATCTTACATGAAAAGGCCAAGAATGAATGTTAAGCTTTATAAAGCCATGACGCGAACAAGAATCCTCATTCACTTGAT
This sequence comes from Mormoops blainvillei, assembly GCA_004026545.1. NCBI lineage: Eukaryota > Metazoa > Chordata > Mammalia > Chiroptera > Mormoopidae > Mormoops > Mormoops blainvillei. Next base: position 29,203 of record PVJD01009531.1, read on the forward strand.
AATTAATATTGATTGCCTGTGTGAAGATTAATTTTTCTGGTGTTCTGTAGACGAAAATATTTTAGTCATTGAAGAAAGTATGTCTTTGGTAAAGCTGTTTCTATAACTGATATGTAGAAATGATGATTCCGATACCTAAGGCTGGAGATTTTTAATCCGGTGCATGGGTAGGGTGATGCGCAGTCAGAGTCAGCTCACGGCAGAAGTGAAAAAGGTATGAAAAGACACGGAGACAGCAGAGCAAAGACCTTTAGGTTTCTGCAACGCAGAAGCCGTCAGGAGCCCACAGACACAGGCGCACGCTTGCGCGCGCACGCACACACACACACGCACGCAGATCTTTTCCTACTTTCCTTAAAATTTTAATGCCAACATGGCAGGAAAGGAGTGATAATGTGAGGAAAAAATTTTTTTCGCAAATAGCCTTTTTAAAAAATTATATCAAGTGATTCATTCTCAGTACAGAACCTGCTACCAGCCTATGCAGTTTGAAGGAGAGCATACATCATTTGAAATTACCCTGAGATGACTTCCATTAAAAAAAAAATGGTTAACATCCTGTTGTATGTATCTCTTAAAATGACATTTACATTTAATCTGAATTACTTTATACCTATATTTGATATATTTCCTATCACCTTCTTTCAGTTTAAAATGCATTCTTTAATACTTTTACACACACATGTTGTTTTTGTTGTAATTGAAGTTGGTTTACAAAAATAAGATCATAGAGACATTTTTTACTTTTTGCTTTGGCCATTTACTGATTTTTATTATTTTCAAAACCTTCAAACCACCCACTACAGCTCCAATTAGTCTTTTAAAGTATATGGATCATTGGGCTCATTAGTTTTTGTTCCCAGTTATAGTTATAAGCATTGCATTTTTAATTTCAGAATTGTTACCTTTCATTTCTGCATGTGCTATTTGGTTCTTTAAAAAACCTACTTTTTATTTCTGTCTGAATGTATTTTTTGTTTTTGTGAGCTCTATTCTTTTAAAAAGCATACAGTTAATAATTTTACATATACTGGTTTAATAGTCTAATGCAGATAGTTATGTTATCTCTCTGTTTCTTGGTTGTTTTAATTATTTAATTTGTGACATTTTCTGACTTCTACTCATGGAGCACTATTTCTTTATATGTTTAAAATTTTATTCTGTGAGCCAATTTTTAAGCTCATGATAATTTTTATTTGCCCATAGAATCTCATATGCACTTTGCTTTTGAAGTGTTACTCCAGAAAAATTTTGAACTTGTATTTGTCAGAGGGTGTCACTTATGTGGGATATGTTTTTAAAATAGCATTTTTGAGCTGGGGATTCTTTAAAATAAATGGGTAGAGCAAATTTGTACTTAAAACACTGTGAGATATGGTTTCAATTCTCCATGGACAATTTTTTTCTACTTAGATCAAAGACAAACATTAAATTTATTGTACACTCTCTGGGTCAGTTTGTCAAGTTATGGTTTCCTTCTTTAATTAGAATTCTATCCCCTTAAATGGCCTTGATTTCCTTTCACAAGGATTTAAGTTGTAACTCCCAGCATCCTAGGGGTCTGAGGCCTGCTATCCTGTTTCCTGGGAAGGTGAGTGTTAAAATCTAACCCCTAACCATAACCAAATTCAGAACCCTTTCATGGCAGCAGAAATATCAGCTCATTTTAGCCTTCATTATATTTTACTGGTACTTGAAGATTTTTGTTTCTTATACTTTCAGCTATAGCATTTAAATAACAGGAAAAATGCATTATTTTTTCATTCATCATCTACATCTCTAGGAATTTTAGAGAGATGTTTTCAGTACCAGCTTAATTCATCAAATTACTGAAATTGGAGGTTTATACCCTCTTCTAAATGGTTTGGGTTCAGCAAACATTTCTTCATACGAATACATAATTTATTGATTTATTCACTCATTTGCTTAGTGATAGGTATTTAACTTGTTTTTTTATTTGTTCTTTTTGCCACTGCAAATATAGTAACAATAAATAATATTCTTATGTATAGCTTTAATCACTAGTGTGTTTAAATATGGGGTCACGTCAAAATAAAATATTTATTTTAAAGATGATACAATTTTTAAATATTCATAGATACTATGAGTCATCTAAGAACATTATAAAATCTATTGTTGAAGGATTTAGCTATTTATTTAATAAGTATCAGTAAAATATTAAAATATTTTTCTTAGAGTTCTAATATGAAAGTTGATAATTTAATTTTATACAACCAAAGCACACAGATAAAAGAATAAACCTGCCAATATTTTTTGTTCATAGTTAGCCAAAAAAGTTATAATTAAGTGTACTATTTCTGAGACAGGAAGCAAAAAGAAATCAGTTCTAACCTCCAAATGAAACTCATTTGAAGGTCAGTTATTATTTCTCATATTATTGGTTAATAGGGGCCCCTGTAGGTAGTGGTAGAATCCTTAATGGTACCGTGGTCTGTGGTCACGGCTGTGGGGTATGTGAATTAGATCCCCCTCAAGAAATAAGATAGAATGATTGGTTCTTTGGAATTTGGCAAATACTACCCTCTAAAATTATTGTGTCATAATTTTAATGTCACTGTGGGGAACTTGAACCATATTTCTGTCATTATTGACTGAAAAGCTTTCTTAAAAGCAGGCTTCTTTATCTGTTAAGGGAGGTTTTTTTATGCCTGATGTAGCACTACTAACAGAAATCTTCCATATTTTTCATGTCATTCATCATAACTTGCATTTGTGCACACACACATGTACTGAGGAGTGGAATGCCTAGGTCATATGGCACGTGTATGAAACTACCAAACTCTTCTCCAAAATGTTTGCACTGTATGTTTCAACCTGGAGGGTATGAGAGTTTCTTCTCCTCCACATCCTGGGGAGGACACCTTAGCCATTCTAACAGATGTGTAGTATTATCTCACTGTAGTTTTAATTGGTATTTCCCTAGTGATTAATGATGTTAACATCATTTTATGTACTTATTTGCTATTTGTATATCTTCTTTGGTGTAGTGTCTGTTCAAATATTTTTCTATTTTGAATTGGGTTGTTTGTTTTCTGATTATTGCCTTCTAAGGATTCTATATATAATCTAGATCCAGGTTCTTTATCATATGTAATTTGCAGATATTTTCTTCTAGCCAAGGATTGGAATTTTTATCTCTTAATAGGATATTTTTAAAAAGGACAACTTCTTAATGTCTAATATATTAATTTTTTTCTCTTATGTATTTCTTGTCATCTCTAAGAAATGTTTGCTGAACCCAAGAAAAAATATTTCCTTTTATGTTTTCCTATAGAATTTTTTTAGTTGAGAGACTGAATATCAAATGGGCACTGACCAAACCGTATGTAAAAACAACACATTATGTCTCCCAACCTTGCAGCAGCCAATATAGGAAGCCAAAGCACAACCTGTGTACCAATTGGCCAGAAGTGGTCAGGACTTGATCAAATCACTGACAGCTTCGTTATTTTTTGTCCCCAGTTTCACCTCAGCACCAACCCTATGTATTCCTCAGACAGATTAGACAGGATGCCCCATTTCTGGTTAGCTTGTCTCCAGCTTCCCTGTGCCTTTAGCTACAAGCCAGTACATAACTAAACCTTCCCTTTTTTCATCATAAAGATTTCTCAACCCTTGCCTGCCTTTGAGCCTCTGTCAAATGTGACTGATGGTGGCTGACACCCTTGTCATAATGATCTCTGAGTCTAAATATTCTCTTCCAGAAAAAACTCCTGCTTCTTAAATGTATAATACTCATTCTTGCACTTCTTTTTCTTAATGGTTTAACTTCACTGAGAATGATGTAGGCTTCCAATGACCACTATGGGGAACAGTTGAGTTGAACAAAATTGTTCATTGGAGGAGTGCCTTAGAAAAGTAAAGGAATAAAATTTCACAGGACAAATTGTGCAGAAATTTTAGTTAGTTTGCAGAGGTCTCCAAATGAAATTATCAATCAAAAGCCCCTTCGCTAAAAGATCATTTGTTCAAAGCTAAAGAGCAATTAGCAACTAGACTCTTTTTCTGGCAATTCCTTCTTCTTCCTGTCCTCCAGCTGCCATTCTGTACCCATCTCTGTGCCTCACTTGCCTTCTTCCACCTCTTTCCCTTGTCCAGGTGCCCTACCTTTAACCAATGACTCTATTAAAACCCCTAAATGCCAGCTATCTCTAAATATTCATCTCTATCATGATCCAGGTTTAGAGGCAACTGTAGATTTTAAACCCTGCACTTGAGCTGAATTAAGAGCTATATTTAAAGATTTCTCTAAACCCAGAAAATATCAGCAAATATTCAGAAAAGACCCTAGTCTTCTTTTTTTTGTCCATATAACCCATGCTTTCCTGACCTATATCATAAACCTGCTAGCCAGAAACTCAAATGCTAAATCTGGATGGCAAAACCAATTGGCTTGATTCAGAAGATTCTCTCTTTCTAAAATAAACATGAGGGTCTAAAAAAAAAAAGTCCAAAAAACAGGGTAGTTTCCTAAAAGCCAGACCTGCAACATTTCTAATAAAAACTGATCAAACCATAATTCAATTATGCAAACAGAGAAAAGATGAGATTGTAAGACATTTGTTTTCAAGATAAACTAGAAAATAACTTTCAAAACCATTTAGGAGTTAGCTTCCTGAGCTGAAGCTGGGCTGTTTGGTATTGTTTTCTAGTTTCCCTCCTGTAAACTGTAGGCACTTGATCTCGTGCTTTTGGCTGTCTAGAATAGAGAGAAAGTTCTGGGGGCCACTGTGAGTCAATAATTGAAGATGGTGGCACCAAGGGGTGGAATGACTCTGGGTCACTAATCTGGAGAACTGCCCACCATCCAGGTTCACATCGTTAGATATTAGGAAGTGAGAAATAAAACTTTCTTGTGTTAAATCGCTGACTTTTTAGTGTCTGTCTTTAGGGTAGCCAGAGTTAACTTTAGAAATAGATTCTTTCATCTTTAATTTCTTATTATGTTATTTTATAAGTAAAGACACTTAAGATCAGGCATAAATGAGTTAGTCATGAGCATTCAGCTTCTATGTGGAAAATCTGCTATTCAGAGCTTGATTTTCTGAATCCAAGTTTTTTGTATAGTTCTCTATGCCAAATTTTCAAAAATATTAGTTTGATTTAGCGGTTAAAAGCTAAAGCCCTAAAGCTAGAGAAGCAGTATTTGAATAATGACATTGCCCCTTACCAGCTGTATGGACTTCAATTATCTAACTCCTTCAAGGCTTCATGCCTTCATTTGAAAACAGTAATAGCGCCTAGCCTGTGTTATGAAGATTAAGTGAGATAATTCAAGTTTACTACAGTGATTTAACACAATGCCAATAAATTGTGATGTAATACCAATCCTTTTGGTGCTTGATATTGAGGCTTCTAAACATTGAAAAATTGAGAGCTTACTCTCTTCTACTTATTAATACTTTCCTGCTTTCTTCTGTTTTTACTACTAGGTTTTTGTATATCGTTAGTTTTAAAACTTAATACGAAATTGTCTAATCAATTTTCTTTTCTACCAAACACATATACAAATAGTAGCAAAGTAAAAATAATATGCAGAAATTCATAGAGTAAAAATTAAAAAGTTCTCTTTATCCTAACCTTTTCCACCATGAGAATTTATGTAATTATTTTGCTAATAATAGTCATTTTCATATATATGAATATATGTAGTTTATTCTTATATATATATTATATATATTGATTTTATTTGAATTTATTATTTAACTTGAAATATATATGAAAAAGTATATATATAATTTTATTATTTGATGAGGTCTTATAAACACTAATCAAATGTTCCTGTGGTAAAAATATTCAGGAAGAATTTTAAATTTTATGCTGAAATTGCTTAAAGTAAGAAAAGGCTAAAGACTATTAAAATTTTTAAGTGATCTCCTCATCAAGGTTATGAAACCCTACCTCCTGTTAATGATTTTGTATTGAAACAAATACACTGAAAGAAAATAAACAGTGAAAAAAAAGGAGAAGAAGGGTGGAAAGTCTCAGAATGAGTCTGAGAAATATGAAGTAATATTTTCAGAATATGGTCTTCGTGACCACATGGCATACAATGACCAGGTCAGCAGTGCAGAAGGTGAAGGTACAGCCCATGAAATTCACCCCCAGATACTTAAAAAATAAGTTCTATACTCAGGTGTGGCTCTATGAGCAAGTGAATATGCAAGATAGAAATTGGAACATTTTATTTCTTTGTGTGGACTTAAGTTAAAATCTAGTGTCCTTTCACTTCATCCTGAAGAAGTCCCTTTAGTATTTCTTTTAGAGCAGGTATACTTGGGACAAATTTATGGTTTTTGTCTGTTTGGAAATGTCTTAATTTCTCCTTTGATTTTGAAGGCTTGTTTTACTAGTTATAGAATATTTGATTGACAGTCCTTCTCTAGGACTACATAAACCCCACAAATGTCACCCCACTGTCTCCTGGATTCCATGTTTTCTATAAGAAAATATTTGTTATTTTTACTGAAAACCCCTTGTACATGATGAATCAGTTTCCTCTTTCTGCTTTCAAGATTTTCTATTCTTTTGACTTTTGTCTGTTTAACTATGTGTGTTCTGATGTAGATCTCTTTGAATTAATCCTCCTTGGAGTTCTCTCTGATTCTTGTGTGTACAGATTGATGTGTTTTCTTTTTACCAAATTTGGAGAAGTTTCAGTCATTATTTCTTCAAATAGTTTCTCTGCCATTTCTCTCCTTCCTCTCCTTTTGGGACCCCCATGATGGGTATTTCATTATGTTTGATGATGTCCACAATCACTGAGGTTCTGTTCACTTTTCTTTATTCCTTTTTTTTGGGGTGGGGAGAGCACTCTCTTATTGAATGCATTAATTAACCTGCCATTAAAACCATCAATTCTTTTTTCTGACAGGTCAAACATGTTGTTGAGCCCTGTGGTGAGTTTTTAAAAATTTTATATTCTATTCTTTTCAGAAATTCTATTTTATAGTTTCTATCTCTTTATTGATATTTTCTATTTGGTGAAACTTTCCATACTTTAATTATTTAGACATGGCTTTTTTATTATTTGAACATATTTATACTTCAAACCTATAGTTCAGATTTGAAGTCTTTATCTAATAGATCTTATATTTAGGTTGTCTCAGAGACAGCTTTTATTGACTGTTTTTTTCCTATAAATCATGTTTCTTTTTCATTTCACTTCATAGTATTTTGTAGAAAACTGAAAAAATTTAATAGATTGTGTGCCAAATCTAAAAAGTAAAAACCTATCCTAGATGTGTTGTTCCTTTCCGTTTATTGTTGTTTTTTCTTTTTTCTGCTTAATTTTCTGAACTAATTTTATAAATTCTATATTCTTTGTTCTGTGCAGCCCCTGAATTAACTGATTAGTTTGCATAGTCATCTGTTAATCTTTGGACAGACATTTTCATAATTTATTTGAATCAGTCCGTCTCCCTGCCTTTGCCCTTGGGCTCTGTGTGTGTTTGTTGGGACAAGCTTCTGACACTCTGGCAGACAGTGGACAACTTTATGCCTTCAGCTTATCTTTGTGCTGGCCCTTCAGGTCAGTCAGAAATAAGCGATTATGGCCTTTTTAAGGTTTTCCTAAGCATGCACATTAAATATGCTTATTTTCTCGTCTTTTTGATGCCTAAAAATATATAGGAGTTTTTCACACCCACTTATTAACCTCATATTAACCCATTCCCCATTTTAACTTTCTTGGTCAGCCATCTGTAAGTCCCATTGATATCACTGCCTCAGGCAGTTTGATGTTAAAAATTGCAGCTGATTGTTTATGACAAATGTTCTGGGATAGACTATTTGCAGAGAGTAAGCTCCGATTTGCTTTGAGTAAAGATTAATCCTGGGAATTTCCCAGGGAACTTCCAGGCATGTAAAATAGAATTCTCTGGGAATGAGGCTTTTTGGTGAATTCTAATTCTGTTCTTCCCGCTCTAGTGTTTGCCAGAAAGCTCATTTTCGCAGCTTTGATAATTGTGAGTCCGTTCACTTTCAAAGCTACCACACATCTGGGGAGAGGGAAAAAAGCATAAGTCTAGTTAAAATGCCATAAAGTTGACTGTTTTTAATGAAATTCAGTTATTTTACTTAAATAAGTGATTTCTTTTTTGGTAAGCTTTAGCTAATTTCAAGCATTATGAAAAAGTTGTTTTCGATTATTTTCTTTCCAGTGTATCATTGCTTTTATGGAGAAAAAAAGTTTTCAGAGCTATTTCACCATTTTGGAAGTGGTTCTCCTCCAAATATATTTTAAATGTTTGGGGTCATCTAGGTTTGAAGGAGCTTATTTCCTGGAAACTGGCTAATAACCATTAGCTTGAAAGAATTTCATTTGATTATGTTATGGTGCCAATTGTCTTGAGATGCCCTGGGTGCGCTTCTGGCTAGTTGTCAGATCTGTGGTACTTGAATTGCCAAATATCTATTCACAGTAGAAGATGAGAGTGCTATTTTATGCATTTACAAGATGAATTCAAAATCTGAATTTATTTAGTTCCAAAACATTTATTTAGTTTTTGGCTTCTAATAGGAATAACGAATGAATAAATTAATTCATAGTAATCAAATATATATTATTCTTTGCATTTTTGCATGAACTTACCTCGCTAATTGTGAATCATTATATAAAAATGATTTATTTTGTTAAAAGTACATTCAGTTTAATAATTCAGCTTTAATCCCTGTGTTTATTTTATTACTATATATTTCACTTGAAAAATTATAAATTTCAAATCATGATATGAAATAACCACATTAAAATCACAGAACTGTAGAGTTATTGAAACTATAAAACTCTTGGGAACATGTGGTGAGAAAAGATAGTCATGACTCTTTCTTTATGAAATTTCTCAAAATGTCTTTTGAATGAAAGACTTCAGTATAGTTCACCAGCTCATAGAGAGTCTCATTTTAAATAACGTAGGATGTATTGTACTTGCTTTTTACTCTTGATTAGAACACTTGTTTTTTTATTATACACGTCAAAAAAATGTTTCTCTCTGGGGAATGGTAGAAATGCTGTTGCTTATATTTTGTTCAAAAACGTATCAGTACAGCATTCTCTAGGGTATGTGGAAAATTTGATATTATACAAGGAATAATCCATGGCATTCCAGTCACCAGACGAACAGATACTTTCTGCATACTGACTACGAAGTGGCCTATAATAAAACTTTTTCAACATTTGAGTTTCACAATAATGGCACCTGAACACTAGATCATTAAATCACTTTGGTGTCTCTTTTTCTCTTCTTAGAAATGAGATCACTTCTTCAGCAGAGACAGTTTGCCTTTAATAGCCTCTTAGTTTCTGTGTGACCTTGGACAACTTATATAATCATAGAATCTCAGAGATAAAAGGAACTTTAAAGGCTCTGTATAGCCCAGTTATTCACAGAATTCATAGATCTCACTCTCCAGCACTCCTACAGGGTAGTCATTCTGTCTCAGTTTAAATATTTCTAGTAACAGGGAACGAACTGAGGATGACTCAGTGAACTCAAACCGGCTTCAGACAACTCTGAGCCTTTTAGGAATTCTGCCTTGTTCACTTTGTTCTTTTGAATCAGTGTCCTTACATTTAAAATTGGGATAACAATAGCTGTCTATTTTACAGAATTATTTTAAGGAAAAAATATATAGTGCATGTGGAAAATATAGCATACATAGTGAAACTGGGATTTACCTATACAACACTCTTATTGCATCCAGGGCAGTAAACCATATTGCTATTCACAGTTTTTGCTTTTATTCTCTGGGAAAAATTATACTTTTTCACCCATTGATGTTAGTCTTGGCCTCATGGCTAACTTTGGCCTCTGAATGAGAATCTAGGTGACGTGTCATTTTGGGGGAGAAACTTTGAGAGCCAGAAAATAGTCCCATGTTCCCATTTTCCTTCTGTCTCAAGGACCTGCAATACTTCAAATCTGCTTTGATGAACTGAATCCAGGAATAACAACCTTATGAAGCAGAGCTTTCACTGGTCCAAAATGCACCAGTCACATAAATCACTGAGTTCTTTTGGCTGTAACCAAATATAACTTTGCCTATCTGCTTTGATGGAAGGCAAATTTCTCCTCTCTCTAAATGCTTGCTCTTCAGATTTTAAAAAATATATTATTTATCTATTTATTTTTAGAGAGGAAGGGAGAAAGAGAGAAACATCAATGTGTGGTTACCTCTCACACACCCCCTCCTGGGGACCTGTCCTGCAGCCCAGTTGAGTGCTCTGACTGGGACTCAAACCAGAGGCCCCTTGCTTTGCAGGCCAGCACTCAATCCACTGAGCCACACCAACCAGGGCAAGGCTTGGTTTTCAGATTTATATTCCTACAAAATTCTTACCAGTATGAGGAGCCTCTTTATTTCCTGCTGATTCCATATGAACTTGAATATGAAGCAGGTGGCAAAGTACAATTTCCTGGGCAGTGCGCATAAGATTTCGATTCCATTACTGATTTAAGTAGGTATTTATTGGATAAATTGAGAACTGTTTATCTAAATTATGGCCATTTATGATATCATTTTCATGAAAATTCATTTGGACATATAGTTCTTTTTCTCTCACAGAAGGACAAATAAAGCAAACTTTCAGGTTTGTGTGGGAAATATCATAATGTATAGAGTCAGGCTCAGGGATGATAATTTAACACAGTAAAGTTAAATAATTTATAATAAATCAGAGATATTTTAAAGTGGAATTTCTTCTAAAATGATGAGAATGTTTAAAATTCACTACTGTTCTCAAATTTTAATGTAAGAGGGTTGAAAATAGCATATCCTTCAGGAAAAAATGAAGCACGATAGATAAAAACAAAAACATACTATTATATGGTATTTATTAAACATGTACTATGTGACTAACCTTTACATTCATGGTTTATTAATCTCAAAACAGGCTCTGTGGTATATATTAATATTAACATTATTTTATATATGAATTTTACCCAATATTATACAGTGGTTAAGTGGTGTCTCAATGAAAACTATGTTCTTTCTAAAATGTAAAATTATGTTAATATGAGGAGTAACACCTGTTCAGTTAAGAACTCAAGGTGCCTGGGTTACCTTGCCAGAGCTTCTTTTAGAGAATGAAACATCGTTCTGTTATTCTAAGATTGTGTGTGTGTTGATAGATAAATGGCCCAGAATTTGTTTTTCTCCTATACACTTTATTAGGAAGAAATTGTCTTAGTGGTCAGTTTGTTTCTCTGCACACCCCCTGAACTGTGTTTATTTGATTTTTTTCCTCATTTTAGTATGTCCTTTATTGTTATGTTAATATACGATTATTTGGATAAAAATCTGAAGGCATATGATAATTTCTTTTTGTCTTTTGCCATTGCTGTATTGCTAACATTTTAAATAAAGCCTTGTTATATAATAGGTGCTCAAAATGTTTGTTGAAAAATATATGAATTACTAAGCTCTGAGGAACAACTCAGTTTCTGGAGCTAATGCTATTATGGGGCCTCTGCCTATTCACATAGCCCAATAACAGTGTCCAAAAATGTTAGTTGGGCTATATTGGATTGTGTACCTAGCTAAATGGCCCCACTGTAACACATAAACATAGACTATTCAGATGTTGTTAGTTTTCTTAAGACAGTAGTTTTAGTTTATGCATTTAAGGCCCCAAGTGGAATGAATATAAAAAGGCTGTGATAATGAAGAGAAAGGAGGAAGTTCAATACTGCAGAATGATGTTAACAAAATTTCTGAAATAAATCATATGAAGATGAGTTAACAGATGAAATAGCTGAAAGTGTGTATGAGGGTGTTACAAGGGAACCCACCTTCATCAGAAACTCCAGAGAGTAAGTAGACTTGGTGTAAATTAATTCAAAGAGCAGAAATGAGAGATGAGGTTCAAAATAATGGGATTAACTGGACCTCTATTTGCAGAATAACTGTGCACTTCAACCACTTTATCTGTTCTCTTTGTTCTCTTTCTTTATGCAGTCCAGCCTTTACATTAAAATCAAAACAAAAACAACATAACAAAAACAAACAGGCAAGTAAAAAAATAACCAGGGGTTTTCTCTTTCAAAAAATTTAAACTACTATGGATGAGTTAGAGACTATAGGGTAGGTGTTGGTGATTCAGAGCAAAGAGCTCCTCAGGGGAGGCCTGAGGTCGTGGGAGACAGATTTGTCCGTGGTTTCCTGATCCTGCATCTAAGGCCTGCCTCGCCATCCACAGGCCCCTCCCATGTATCCATGAAAATTCCCTTTAGCTTTTCCAGGCAAGAAAAAGGTGTACCAGGGAAGCAAAGCTATCTATGTAGCAATGAATGAAACACAAACAGATACCTAGTATACTACTTTTTTGTTTCATTTTTTAGCAGGAAAACAACTTAAGATCTTCAAGCAGATGAAAAAGATGGAAGTTAATAAACAAAATAACTTACCTCAGAGAACATATAATACAAGACAGGGAAGAGGAAAAAATATTAATATCTATTCTCAGCGTTATCTGAGAAGACAGACATTGTATTAATAAAAAAGTATATTGTTCTGAAAAAGAAATAATCAAATAATATATCTCTTGAAAATTAAGCATCCAGTTACCAATGTTAAAATATTTATTAGATGAGCTGAAATTTAAAGTTTAAGAAACTTTTCTGCCCATCAATCCAGAGCATAAATAGTTTAAAATTATGAGAAAATAAATTCAAGAGGTCGATTGTGGTAATATGAGACTCTACAAATAGGAGATCCTGAATGAGAGAACAAAGAATGAAAGGGAGGGCTTATACAACAGACCATATGCTAGATCTCAGGAAGGGCCTGAAATTTTAGCTCTAAAAAGTGCAGTTCTAGACTTAACATGATAAAGTTTTCAAATTCCAAAGGGAAAGAAAATAATTTTGAAAATAAAATCACCCACAAAGAAAAACCAACCTTCAAAATAGGTTACCAGTATTTAGTGGTAGAAATCCCTTCAAGGTTCCTTGGGAAAATAATTTTAAGACTAAAATTATATAATTGTAAAAATGTTGACCAAATATGAAGATACAATGAAGAACCTTAAGAATTCAGAAAATATAACTCACATATTCAATTTTTGAAGCTGTAACCGAGCATGAATTCCAGAAATGCAAGGTAGAAACATATGAAGGGAAGATACAAATTGTAGGAAGTGGTGACTGATTCAGCAGCAGAGTAAATGGAAATTATTAGCCTTTAGGGGACTTGTAGTCTATAGGTGGCAACACGACAGAGTCATTTCATAGCTGACCAAAGATTGGAAAAGAGGGGAGATGTGGGAAAATAATATATAGATTAAAGAATGTGATAATTTCAAGAATTAGATAACAACACATTATGTTTTTGTCAGTAGGAAAAAATAAAAGGAAAGGTAATTTGAGACATGTTGGGAGGGGAGAAAATTGAAGTTAAGTCATGATCAAGGTAAGAAGTATAATAAAATATGGCATGACCAACTAATAGGTTACAGAAATTAAGATCTACTTGACTCTGTACCGAGGAACAGTTTCCTTCAAATAGCATATAGCTTCCTAAACTTAGACCCTTAAAAAAGGTAATACAAGTTTAACAAATTCTTTGACCCTTAAGGGATCAATATTTGTATAGATATGTTAATGTAACATCTGTTTATTGGTTTTAAAGTTTGAAATTAATATATACTCAGAATGTGTAACATGTTTTTATTTATAAAGAAATGTATATGTTAACTACAACTCTGTAAAAAATAAAGGTAGAATTGATAGAAACTGGGAGGAAAATGTCGATAGACTTTATTTTTGAAAAGGTAGCATTTTAGTAACTGCTTTTATCACCAGATTAAGTAATCCAATTACAAAGTAGCTACAAATTACTAAGAGGATATTATTGTTAAAAAAAATCTTATTCTTCCATAAATATCTAGCTTTTTTTTTTTGTGAGACACTACTCTTCAAAGGCCCTGGCTAAATAACTCCCAAACACAACATTCAATCCCAGGTCATTTTTTCAGGATGTTGTTAATGAATCTGTGCATAGATTATGAGGCCCCTGAAAGAGGACACAAAGTCAGGGCAAGTTGGGGCCATTATTGGCAATGCTCAGAGCTGTCAGCCAGACTTCAAACAGGGAGACCGGTGTTGTTTTCTTTTGCCCCTGGGACATTCTGTTTCAATTATTGTTCAATCAGTCAACATAATCAGTTTTCAAAAGAGAACAATTAACGTGATGAGGAGGTTACTGCATTCTTTGGACTATGTGTCATAATTGTGTTTAGTAAATTTCAACAGTCTTAACAAACATAGCCTCCATCATTTGTTATTGGATGATGTGTATGAAGACAACTGTCCACTGACCTTTGGGTTCTACTTTACAATATACTACTGCTAAGCTATAGATGATACTGTTTTATGTCATAAGAATACTTTTTCCATGCATTATAGTATAGGTATTAACTACTTGAGTCAAGATTAGGCTCATTAAGTGATTGCAAGCAATTTTCTTCCAGCAGCACTTATTACATAATGTACTCATTATGTTACTTTAGAAGAATAAAATGCATAAAGAGTGACAGCTTTTATTTTTGTTTGCAATCTGTAAAATTGAGTTCTTTTCACTAGTAGATTTCAAAGGAAGGAAAAAAAATACTAATTTACATAATGAACAGATAAAAATCCTTGCCTATGCTAGATAGAAAAATGAAGTTTTAAGCATATTATTTAATTTTACTAAGTTAACCAATAGAGGAATGAAAATTAATTCAAACATTAAGAGAAGAAAAGGAAATACAAGGTCATATAATAGTTAGAAACAGATATTTAAAAGAAAGAATTTATCTTTGAGTGCTTCTCTGTTTGAAACTTTTACTTCTTTACTGTTTGTTTACTATTTACAATTGCCAACTGAATATATTACTCTCTTTCAAAAGTATCATTACATTAAGATAACCTCTTTGTGGCAAAGACAGTCTTCAGCATATATAGTTTGGATTTCTCAACTGAAAATAATAGTGGGTGTGATATCATTCTTATTATAAAAAGGCTCACAGAAATATTCTGTCTTTTAAAGGAGAAGTTTGATTATTCATAAAACCTTTTTCTGAACAGAAATTATTTAGAGGTAGCTTATAATTGATTGAACTATTTCACATTCCATTTGTTTAGCTCTTTGGGTGTTTTTGGATACAGCCAGTGATAGTATGAATAAACAAAAATTCCTTTTGTTTTTCTATGTCAGTGGTCAAAGCCAGACATACAATGAGACTTAAAATGGTCATAATTCCAGGTCAGCACAGCGGAATGTGTAAAAACGGAAGCCCGCTCATTTCTATCTTTAGAACATGTCAATAATCTACTGCCCTAAAAATTGCCTCAAGGTTTGAAGAAAACCATATTTTTAGTAAGGTCATTATTCACCTATAAAGGGGGGTTTTTATTTCATGTATTTGAAAGGCTGCCAAGATTTGACATTTTATATTTGTCTAGCACTTGAGAAGATATTATTTTTTTGTTAGAATTTGTGTGAGGGAAAAAAAGCTCTAAAAATTCAATCTCACATGAAATTGTTTGAAATTGCCTTTCAGTTGGCTGAATAGTTTATTGATTTCACCCTTTTATAAAATGAAAGGTTAATGAACAAAATCACACAGCGTTCATTTCTAGCAGAAGATATATGTGTATGTTTATATACAGTTTGATACCCTTCCTTTGCAAAAAATAGTATTTATACACCAAATTTGTGAGCTATTATGATATTATGATAGGGAATGAATTATGCTGTATCTTTAGTTGCACGATCCTGCCCATTTATAACGATTACTGTTTTACATTTTATGCAAATCTCTCGTGGAGAACCGCTGACCGCGGAGGCTGATGGAGGAAAATTTGATTGGCCCACCTGAGAAAGTGATGAAACAGACTGTTTTTTTCCCGTTCTTTATTGAGGATAGAAATAGAAAGACATATGGGCAAATTGAAGTGTGGTATTATTACAATCCTTGTGACTATACTAATACTTTTTCAAAGAGTCTACTAGTTTAAGGTAGAAAGTTCCATTCGAATTATTTTTCTATTAGCCAATGATGGGAAAAAAAGTAGTCTGGAAGATAAATTCTGGATGAAATATGTTGAAATTACTTTGTGATTTTTTGCAAAGTAAAACATACCGTTACTGAAACACTCTTTTAAAAATATCAATAGTTATTATTTATAAGCTCTTTCAGCAAGGTTGTGCCTGTTTTACATGTTAAGTAGAATGTAAAGCTAACAATTAAAATGGGGAGCTTTGGTAAATTAAAAAAACTCATCTCAAATGTTCAGAAATTTAAGTAAGTCTTAGCTTTAATTTTTATTCATTACAGATAATTACTTTAATTCATGACTCTAGTTCAAGAAGTTTTCTAATTTGGTTACCATTAGATATTTATATATTAATCTCAAAATCATTTATGATGCTGCATTGTCTTTATTGAAACAAAAGCTTCTTGAACAAAAGATACTTTTTTATCTTCAAGGATAAGAAATGTTACAAAACAAAGATAGAAAGTAAGGTGGCAGAATATCATTGCTGTTGAATGGGGCACTGGGAAATACAGAAAGCATTAACATGTGAAAACCTTTTTGATTTATTTACTTTAAAAGTTCATTTCACATGCCATCTTTTCTTTGACTGTTATACCAAAAATAAATATAATAAACCAGAGTAATTAGTACATATTCTATATAACCCAGCTTTAAATAATGTTGAGGAAACAGAATTTAATATAAAACACTCTCTCAACTCAGAAAACTCCACGAAAGTAGTAAAGAAAGAATAAGTTTATTATCGAAAGCTTTATACATTGCGCATCACAGGCAATCTGCTAAAAGACAGCAAAGACAGAAAAGCATCTCATTCTTTTATATACCAAACAGATATAACCTATTTCACACATGCCTTCAAGATAAACAATATCTACTTCTGAAGGGGAATTGACAGCACCATTTGTTACACATAGTTCGTCCTACATTCCCTGGATAATTGAAGTGACCATCTGCACTTGCTATTTGCCCTGTCCAAAGGAAAAATAAACTTATGTCTTTATTACAGGAGGTAGTTTTGAGCGAGGCACTCCATGAAGTTAAGCTGCTGCCTCCCACTGTAACTGGGAGACTGTGGCACTGTCTTCCTTGATGACTACATTTCAAGGGAATATGTCCCAGGTCATTTATAAGGATATTCCTGAGTCACAAACCTGTCAAGAGTCATTATTTAATTTTAAAAAATATTTACCTACATTTTGAAGAGACAAAAAATTTAAATTAAAACTTTTAAGTAAATGTTCTAAGAGAAGTGAGAGAAAATGTATTTCCTGTTTTCAGCAGGGAATATTAAACCTCTTATTTTTAATTTTTATTTGCCCTTATAGCCATTAAGAGAAAATTGAAGAAAATATTTTATAAGGTAGAATTTCCTCCTTGATCACTAATGTTAATTTTTATAGAAGAGAACCATTGATATTGAGTTTTGTAGCTTAAGTATATTTTACTCACTGAACGCTAAGATTTGGTATGTCTGAACTTACTCAAATAATGAAACATTGAGTTAATGTACCTGATATAAGATTGAAAAATTGTACCCAAATAAGTTTGAATTGGTATTTGACTGAGTTGTGTATGCTTATATAATAGTGGTAGAATTTTGGAAGATATACTTTGGCAAACCATGATGTAGAGTTTCCAGATTTAGCAAAATTCAAAACAGCCATTTAAACTTGTATTTCCAATAAATTAAAATTTAATTACTTGTATTGATAAAGCTACTCTGAGATGCAATTGTCGAAGCAATAAGTCATTTAATCTATGAAATTAACTAAGTACTAAAAGTTTGATGAAGGCCAGTAAGAGAGGTATAGTCATTTCTGTTATTTATCAACTAGCAAATAGTCTAGAAAATAGACTTTGCAGTTTCCTGTGAAAACAATTAACCTGTAAATCAGAAAGTTAATATTAGGAGCTAATGACAATAAGTATTCATTTAAAGCTAACAATGTGCCAAGCTTAGCTAAGAGTTCTACAAGTATCATTTAATGTATACAATATGTTCAAAAGTGCAGATTAATATTAACCGGTTTTAAGATAGTTGGGTAATGCTAATAAGCAGAACTCTGGTTTAAATCCTGCTTGTCCAAACCAGAGGTTTGCCTTCCTAAACAGTATAGTATACAGCCCACCAGATAGCATAGCTTCTAGGACCTGTTCCTTTTTAACCTGATTTGTAGCCTGCCTTGGCTGAGCCATTTAACCTCTCTCAATTTTCACATTTACATCTATAATATCAGAGCATTAAATTAAGTGATTTCAAAGTTTGCTTCATTTCTACAAGTCTGTGATTTTTGTCAAGAAATCAGAGAGTTAGCTATAGATGACTAATCGATCAGCAGTTTTAAAGAATATAACATGTGCCCAACTTACAAAAGCAATGTGAAAACAAAGAAAAAACAGTTAAAGAATCATCACCTAAGTTGGAAGAGAAATGAATGATTTATCAATCCACTCTCCATCATCCTTTCCCTCAAGTGCACCTTCACCCTGCAGCCTTTATTTCAACATTTTTAAAGATAGAAAATTATCTCAATCAGTTCAGACTGGAATAACAAAAATACCATAGACTAAGTGGCTCAGACAACAGAGACGTATTTTTCACAGTTTGGGAGGCTGAAATGTCCAAGATCAGGATGCTGGCAGATTTGGTGTCTGGTGAAGTTTCTCTTCCTGGTTTACAAATAGCCATCTCCTTGTGTCCTTACACAGGAGTGGGGTGGGGAGAGAGAGAGAGAGAGAGAGAGAGAGAGAGAAAGATTATCTCTTTCATGTCTTTTCTTATAAAGATACTAATTCCCTTCATGAGGGAATTCTGCTCTGACACATAAAACCAATTTTTTTCTTTATAACGTACTGCCCTCCGAGCATTCTCAACTTTGCTTTTCCCCCGATTTTTTTCTTGAAGTTCTAGCTTTCAGTTTCTTATTATTGACCAATGTTTCCTCTGATTCTATGGTGCCTTCTCTTGGAACCACCCTCCTAGTTCTAAGCCCTGACCTGATTTATCCTTCCTGATGCTATCCGTACCCCAGTGTGGTGGATTCTTCTCACATTGTGTTGAATTGGGTTCAGATTTGTTTATGTTCCCTGTGATTATTTATTGATTAATAGTGAAGGCCTCAAGCACAGTGACTTTGGCCGCGAGCTGGGGCAGAGAACCCTGGGAACTAACAGCCACTGCAGACTAGTAGTTTACAACTCAGGTGATTGGTTTATGCTTAGGTTTCTCTAAGCAGGAATGAGGTACGAGCTGGAGCAAATTAGGCACGTCAGGCTCCTTATGAGGTCAAAAGACAGAAAGATAGACTGCCGTAAGTGTCATAAGACAGACCAGGCCAAAACCTCCTCCCAGGCTGAGGAGGAGGAGCAGAATCAAGTAAGGAGATGATACAAGGGGAAAACCTTGACCCTGGGGCTATTTTTACCCCTTTGACATTGGATTTTGATGTGATCCTGTGGTGAAAGTATCTAGGCTTAGTCTAATTCATTCAGGACACGTAGCTGACAGGAGGGTACAGCTTACACATTTGGAAAGTTTATTGGCTATGGCATTTCTGGCAGGTCAATTTTGAATCTTGCTCTGTTCCAGGCATCATAAAAGCTTTGTGTGACTCTGATTGCCTTTATTATTGCAATCCGCTTTCATT
Source organism: Mormoops blainvillei (assembly GCA_004026545.1). NCBI lineage: Eukaryota > Metazoa > Chordata > Mammalia > Chiroptera > Mormoopidae > Mormoops > Mormoops blainvillei. The sequence goes on from PVJD01009531.1 coordinate 48,911, forward strand.
CTCCCTATCTCATCTATTTCCTAGTTTATGTCAACATTCAGCAAAATAACAACTACTGACTGATCACTTATGATATGTCAAATACTGTGCTATGTGCTGGGGAATGATGCGCTGTAGAATTATTATTTGTGTTCTCATAGAGCTACAGATGAGAGGGAGAAGACACACTACAGGAACAAGTATAATGAGGTGTAAGAAAAGCTATGATGGAGGGACAACACACAGCAGAACACCTGAAATGAAGTTCTCTGTCTTGTCTGAAATGTGGTCATGCATTGCAGAAATGCTTCCGTTTCGCGAATCCCTGGTTTTTTTGTTTTTCTCCTGTGACCCTTCTGGTAGTCTCTATCCTGTGTTCCAGCTGTCTGTCTTTTTGGCCCTCATACTGTGCTGTTCGATTGAGTAACAACACTCTGCTGCCCCTCTGCTACTTAGCAATCATCTTATTTATTTCTCGTTCACCCCCCATTGCATTATGTGCTTGGCTGCTATAAACCTGTCCCATTCAATCAAGCTCAAATCTTTTCTCCCTCAGCATGTGACCTTGACTCCTATTTTACTGAGCAGATTGAGGTTATCTGGAAAGAACTCCCTCAACCTACACTTCTTGCTGCCTGTCAAAGAAGTCATCTTTTCTGCATCTAAGTATTTCTTTGTTGTTTCCTATCTACTTTTTGTCTCCTGTCTTAGAGATAAAAATGGAACTTCCTTTTCAGTCCTAATCATGCCACCTGTGCTTTTGACTAATCCCACTTCAGAGTCTCTGGAAAACCTATATCCTTCTTTTTCTTTTACTGCATCAATTGTTCCTTCTCTTTGAGTTCTTTCCATTTATGAAAACATTCAAGGACTGCCTGAATTAAAAAATATTTTACCTGATGATGCAGTTTCTTTTTAAATAGTACTCTGAGTTTCCTTATTTATCACAAAACTTGTCAAAAGATCTGTGTGCATTTGTTTCTTCAAATTCCTTATCGATTATACTTATTTCCTTTTTGTTCTCTTTAGATTTTGTTAATCAGTTTTCATTGTGGGTCCACTGTGGCTGCCTGTTCTTCTGCTCTGATTTATGGGAAATTATCTCCAGACAATCAGAGTGTCTCTTCAAAGGATAATGATCAGATAATTTATCTATTGGAATTCAATAGATGTTGAATTCTGGATTCAAGTTCTGGCTCCCTGAAGTATTAGCATACAAAGCAAGCAATACTTAGCCACTCCAAATCTCAGGTATCTATATTGAGTTGCTATAAGGATTTCTTTTCTAAATTTTTATAAATCTTGAAAGAATTACTTGAACAAAGGGCCAGCTCAATAAAGATTAGTTATTATTATAGTTTGGTTATCTTACGAATTCATCCCCTAGATGTAAAGGTCATACCATCAGAGATTTTAATGAGATCAAACCACTAGCACTGTGCTCTGCACATGGTTGATTAGCAAGAAATATTGATGGTGTGGGCACTAAAAGAGAAAATTTGGAACGTAGTCAAGCTTTTATAAGCCTTGATTTTTTTGGAAGTAGAGAAGTGGAATTGAACATTTCAGGATGAATCTTCATTGCTTCCTATGTTTTAGACATTATCAAGGGCATATGAGAAATTTCTAATTGTGTATTTTATAACTTTACAAAACACATTTTATTTCATTAAAATACTCACTTTTTTGGAATTTATCATTATATTGTTATTATTACTTTAAAAAAATCTCCATGTAGACCTGACAGTCATTCTGTTAGTTTTTTATTGATGCCCCTACTGAAGACTCCAGGGAAGATTCGTTTCCCGTTTCCTCGCCTTTTCTAGCTTCCAGATGCAGTCTGCATTTTTTTTTCAGTCATTACTCCTACCTCTATCTTCAAAGCCAGCAGCATATTCTCTTTAAATATCTTTTTAAATCTGATCTTCCTGACTTCCTTTTTCACTTATAAGGACCCTTGTGATTAACTTGGGCCCACCCAAGTAATGTAGCATAACCTCTCTATCTCAAAATCATTAACTTAATCATGCCTGCAGGGATAGACAAATAGGGGCAGTAACTGTCATAGCCTCTCCCTAGACTCCCCTCTTATGGGCTTTCACTCGTGGTTCCCAAAATGCACTGGTGAAGGTTGCATTAGCTATCATCAAGTGAGAACTGGCTTCGGAAGTGAAGATGATAGCAAGCCTTAGTAAGCAGGTGGTAAATCACACTTTAAAAAAAAGAATTATTTTGTTTATTTCCAGAGAGAGGGGAAGGGAGGGAGAAGAAGGAGAGAAACATGGTTGTGGGAGAGAAATACCGATCAGCTGCTTCCCACATGCCCTCAACCAGGGACCTGGCCTGCAACCGATGCATGTTCCCTGACCAGAAATTCAACTGGCAACCTTTGGTTCACAGGATGATACCCAATCCACTGAGCTGCAGCAGTCAGGGTGCAAATCACACTACTTAAAACTATGGGTTTTGAGGTAGAACAGACATGGTTCATGTCCTTATTCCAACACATTGCTGTTAAGATTGTGAGATCTTAAGAAAGATCCTGGCTTTTTGTACCCCTATACGAAAATATCTATGTTGTTTTATTGAGTAGTATGGAAAAATGATTCACTTGAAGAATTTTTTCAGGGAAGATATACTCTGTGACAAATATCATCTGATGTTAGGCCCTGGAGACATAAAATCAAGGAGGATAAACATAGATATTGCCTAATAGAGCAGAAACTATATGACTGAAATCAATTTAGTAAGTGTTTGTAGAACAGTGTGTCGTGATAAGGACATCAGATTTCTTAAATGCCTGGCAGAGCTCTCAGTAGAGTTTAACAACTGTCAAGACTTCTCACTGAAAGAGACGTAGGAGAGAGTAAGAGTTAGGCAGGTTAAGAAGAAGAGTAAAAGAGAAGGTAATGCATAAGAGCCTATAGCTAGAGTGACCAAGAGATTTGCGAAGAACTGGATTTTGAAAAGAATCAATTTTTCTCATAAAATGTTTGTGGATATGATGAAGAGAAAACTCTATAGTACTAAAATGCAGCAAAATTTGATGAACTTGTTAGTGTGTTTTCTCTTCAAACAGTGTTGGTTTGGGAGAAAAACATGATAATTACCCATAATTTACTGTTGAGTAAATGCATATGGGGTTACAGCTCTCTTTGCTTGCCCCATTTTTGTTCAGTTCAATAGCTCAGCAAGGCTTTATTTAGCAGTGACCATGAGCCACGCATAGTACCTGGTACAGGAAATGGCAGGATGGGAAAGACTCGGTTCTTGCACTCAAGAAACTCGCCATCCTGTGGGAGAGAGCACATATCTCCGGGAGTTCAGCAGTGTGGGCTGAGTGCTCTGTGGCAGAAGTCAGACTGTGAACTGAATTCTGGGCACATTAGGCAATTGGAGCAACAATGATGGATACTTTCTTAGCCTCAGAAGACGGAGATTACTGCTCAGAAAAGCTGATGCCTGAGCTCGCTCATGAATTTGCCTTATTTGGGAATTTTTATATTAACTACTTGGATGAAGAGCTAGAAGCCTACTCAGTAGTAAGCCCCATGAGGTCATAGGTAGCATTTTATCTGATTGGTTAGGTGTTCCTAACACTTAGAGGAAAATAAATAAGCAAAAAAAACTAACAATAAATAATTTTAAAATTATATATGTGTATGAAACCACAGATAAATTTGATGCATAATGAGTTAAAATTTATTTTTTTATTTTTGTATATTTTATTGAGCATACTATTACAGTTGTCCCATTTCCCCCCCATCCCCTCCACCCTGCACCCCATGCCATTATCCCCACACCTCTTAGTTCATGTCCAAAATTTAAAAACATATTTACAAGTTAGAAAAAAAATGACTTCTTAACATAAGGAAATGCAATTCAGATAAATATAAAGGCCTACATCAACTTCACATAATCAAATGCCCAGATACAAGAGTGGAGAGATCATATGAAATGACAATACTTATTCAGTATGAATCCACATTTGAGATGTGGTTGTCAGACAAAACCAAGTTTATTTTTTATATTGAAGCACAGTATTAAGACTAAAGGACATTTTGATTGCACTCAGTACATTTGACAGGTTATTTCTGGATAACTGCGACTAGTTGTTAAGTCCAACAATTTTAGGAGGGGCATTAACAAAACTAAGTGTTTGTAAGAAGGTAATCAAGGCAATAGTGAAAGGAACAATTACTTACTGTTAAAGATGAAGTGGCCTACTCCAGTTCTGAATTTATGTGATTTTACAGAATTAGGAAACTGATTTTCATTGCACATGTCGACTCTACCAAAAAAATAATAACTTCTCTCTGCCAGTCCTGAGGAGCCTTGGGGATTAATTATCTATCTATAAGTTAAGAAGACAAAGGCAAAAAAAAAAAAAAATCCAAAACACACCACCTTATGAAGAAAACATGTAATGTGAATATAGTGAGTATTTCTTTTTGTAAATATATCTTTTTGCTTCTATTTGGATTCAGGCCTTTATCATGTAATCTTATTTATTCATGCATTGAGTATAACTTATGAACCTTATAAATTTAGAATTTGAAAGTAGATTTCACATACCTAGGTAAAGCCTAGGGTTACAGAGAAACTTGGTTTCCGTATTTTTATTACTTGAAGTTTAAAAGAAAACTGAAAAATAATCTTAAGAATCAAGGATGTGTTGGTTCTTAATACACTCTAAGTCAGAGAGAAAGAGCTTTGATGCTCTTGATCATAATTGTTGTTGAAGGAGTGGAGGCGGTAACACCCAATAATGTCTGGAGTCTTAGTGCATTTGAGTAAATTTTCCCCTTCATGTTCCCTAGTGACATGATAACCAACTCCTGCTGTCTAGCCATTGCTATTGGATTAATAACAATCTGGTAGTTGTTATGAATGTTTGAAGATAAATATGTTCCCATTGTGGCTAAGAATTTTATTGTCCTGAAAATAAAGTTTTTTTAGTTTCATAGGTGCCTATAACGTGTTTTGGATTATATTAAAACAGTTAAGAAAGGAAAGAATATTCATTTCCTTTGGTTTATTATTTTAGCTTAGAAACAAATAAGACCAAGTTGAGAAACTGAAATATGATGAGAATAATATAATTAAAAATATTCAAAATGTTAAGAACAAAAGGTGAGATCTGAACATGAATATAACGTATGGCTACAAAATATGGAGAAGGACCCTAAAAGGAACTCTTGCATATAAAAAACAACACTATTTTGTCGGCACTATGAAAATGTGTACTGAGGGGATGAATATAAAAATGAAATAGAAAAATAAGCCTGAGCCACCAACCATGGTTACAGTCAAATATTTACCTCCCTTGTATTTGCATCTTTGTTACTGTGTACGACTAGTGAAAAACAAGCATGGAGTGCTGTCTTGTCTGACTTGAACTGCCCCCCGCAAAAAAGGGGGAGTTCCTTCTGACCAACAATGCTACTATATTTTCCTGGTTCATTCACTCTTTGTGGGCACATCCTTCTTTCGTTAGATGACTTTGATAGTAACTTCTTCTCTTTTTCCAAATTTTCAACAACATCTCTCTGTCTTTACTATAGTTTATGATTTATTACTTCGGAGGAGGCATCCATGATCTCGATTAATGTCAATCCCTGTGTGGCAAAACAGCTGCACTCAGTAAAAGCTGCCAAAACTGTCAACAAGGAAGTAAGGCCGCTCCCCACTGGATTTATGGTTTAAAACTGATGGACCAGCCCTATGCAACATGACGCCTCATTCTGCCTTACTGTACACCCTAGAATCATTTTACATTCATGGTAATTCATTACCATGCTAAAAGACGGAGCCAGCACTGCCATGATCTGAAACGGAAAGCCTATACAAAGACACAAGACGGCCAAAGGAGCTCTTCAGAGAAATCTCCACCTCTTTCCCAGAAAGATCCCAAATATTCCTCCCCATATTATTTTACCTCCAATTAAATGAACCTCAATAAAGGAAACAAATTCTGCTAAAGTGGGGCTGCTCTGTCTGTAGAGTTGCCTATTCTCACTGCTTCACTAACAAACTTGTTTTCACTTTAATCTCTCTGCGGGCTTGCATTTGAATTCTCTTCTCCACAAAGCCAAGGACACACAGTGGGTCACAGCCCCTTAGGTACCTGAACCCCTAGAACACTTGCATCATCTCCACTTGTACATATATTACATTACATTCCCTTTGCCTACCCAAGAAATTGGCTCCAGCTGTTCTCCTCTCCCCATTCTTCATAAACATGCTGTTATATTTTTCCCGTCTTAAGAAAAATTCTCTTGTTCCCACTTTTCCTTCCAATCACTACTCCATTTCTCAGCTTCTCTTTACAGCAGAATTTCTGAGTAGTTGGCCTTATTCACTATCCTCAATTTATTTTGTCCTCCCGATCTCTGTTAAGCTGTGTTCTAATTATGCTTTGAACTCAGTGAAAACTCTGAGGGAACTGCTAATGAAATCTGCAAGTTATTGCTCACTGTCTTCTCGATTTATTAGCAGGATGGGACACTGAGGATCACTCCTCTTTGGAACACTGCCATCACCACACCTCTGGTTCGCTCCACTTTCTGTTTGCCTTCTATATTGCCTAGGGGCTCCTCTTCAGGGCTGTTTTTCTTGGCTGCTCCTCCTCTCATCATCCTCCTATATTCTGGAGTCTCAGACCTTAGTCCTTGGTTTCTTCTCTTCTCTGTTTACATTTAGTCTCTTGGGAACTGTAACCAGTCTCATGACTTAAAATATTAACTATATACTACTGACTTTTAAATGCATATCTTCAGCCTAGATTTTATATATATGACTGTGAACAAAAAATAGGCTGTAATAAAGAATAAAAAAGTGTTCATTAGACCAAAGGAGGGATTGCAATATTGGGCATATATTCAGGAAACAACCTAACTGTACCCCAAAGAGAACACAGACCCAAAATAAAGTCACTTGAAACTTAATTGCCCTTTCAGCATCCCAGGAATGTAATCTTTAACAGGTCAATGAGAAATTACCTGATCAGTACTAGTGAGATAATTCAGTCAGGAGCCTGTTCTGTTCCCCCTAAGGGCAACCCTTGTTTCAAACAGTGCATTCTTTGCTAATAAACCATCCCTTCCTACAGTTCTACGGGGCTCCTTTCTGCTTGCTAGCTGGGATGCTGCTGAAATCGTGAATCCTCGAATAAAGCCAATTTGACCTTAAATTTACTCAGTTGAACTTTTGTTTTTTAAAAATACATACCTCATATCCAATCTTCCAGAAAATTTTCTTTGCTCTCTTATTATAGTAAGTTCAGAATGTGACCACATTTATTACCTTCACTGCTAGTGGTCAAGCACTATCATCTCCTCCTTGTACCATAGCAGTGGCCTCAATGGTAGCTTTGCTTCCACTTTAGTCTCTCTGTGGGCTCTTTATAATGTAATAGCCAGGGGGATTTTTTTAATCCTCACCTGAGGATATGCTTTTTAATTGATTTTTAGAGAGACAGGGAGAAAGGGAGAGAAACATCAGTGTGAGAGAGAAACATCCAATTGCCCTCTGCTTCACCCCGGCTGGGGATCAAAGCCATAACTTAGGTATATTCCCTGACAGGAGAATCAAACCTACAACATTTTGGTTCATGGAATGACTCTCCAGCCAACTGAGCCACCCAGCCAGGGCAACAATATACTGACCAGAAGCGTTTTTAAAGAATGAAACAGATTGTGTAACTTGTCTGCTTAAAACCACTAGGGCTACTTAAAAGCAGTCAAACTAATGGAAGTTTCTTATGTGGGCAAAATATTGCTCAAAGTGTCCTTTTAAAATTAACATATCAATGCATTATTTGTATACTATAATTTATAATATACATATATATGTATATATATATGCATGCATCATGGCAAAATTATATATGTATGTATGTGTGTATGTATGTATGTGTCTACACATATATACACATGTCATTGGAGGTGAGGACTAGGTAAAATGCCTTTGGCTAATTTTTAAGAAAACTTAGAGGAAAATCAAAGAGCTATTAAACAAATGCTATTACACATTTTTTTCATAGCTTACTGGATATTCTATTTCTTGAGAAGCAGAAGCATTATTTTCAGATTCCGCCTTGACCTGGAGCTTAGTGGTCTTTCACAGCACCGGGTGGCGCAAAATTAGGTTTACGGTAATGAATGCAGGAAACAGAGTTTATTCTTATATTATTAATTATTAATTATTGTACATTTCCCATACAAACAACTGTAAACTTACTTTGTCCCACCCTGTATATGCTCAAAGAATATTTATTTAGTAATGATGCTGGATTTTTCTATAAAAACCCAAATCTTCATATGGTTGTAGACAATAGAGTTACAGTTACTTGATCAATTCCAGAAGCTGTTTGTTGCTTTTGTTTTAAGATTTACAGGAACATTGTTATAAAAATGGAATTTAATTTGAAAATACATTTTTTAGTCTTATTCGGAAGGGATAAATAGTGGTATTTTGCCCTTCCTGAATTGAATGTAATTGTCCCCAGCATTTATTTTCAAAATCAGGAGATTCTTATTTTTCAACACCTATGTTCTAAAATTAATCACTTTTACTGTAAATGAAGTTTCATTAGAAACTGTAATTTTCTACAAAGCTATTTTGGAAAGCATATTTGAAAAGTTGATTTCATCTTTTATAGCCTAGTAAATTTATTTCTCCTATTTTAAAGACGATAATGAAGTTTCTAGATTTCTTATTTTACATTATAGCTGAAACTGCTAGAAAATTATTTTTGTAACTTAATTTACCCGTGAGTTTGTTTTACACATTGCATTGTCAAGAAAGTTTATAACTGAAGACCAATTTAAAAATTAATGCCATAAAGTACTCAGTACATAAAATATTTTAATAAAAAATATAAGAAATCTGTACTAGAAAACCACAAATATGTATATATATATATATATAAATACACATATATGTATATACTTGGTTTGTTGTGAGTTAAAGGAGAATGATTAAGTTGGCAATGATGTGGAGTAACTGAAATTATCATACATTATTGCTGGGAGTATAAATTGGTACACTTTGGAAAAACATTTCGCTATATAGATACCCTATGACCCCAAAATTCCACTAACAGAAATGTATGCATATGTTCAAAGAAAGACATTACAAGAATACTCATGGCAGCATTATTGATGATATTCAAAAATTGAAAATCATGCAAATCACAAATATTTATCAATGGAAGAATGCATAAACTGTAGTATATCCATACATTGCTCCCTCTGTCTCTGTCTCTCTACCTCTCCTTCCATTTCTGTCTACATATAATTTGAATAATTTGAATAAATTAAATCTACATAGAACAATATGGATGAATTAGATTAATATAATTTTCAGGAAAATAATCATAAATAATCTAAATGCAAATGAGCATATACTGTATGATTTTATTTTTATAAAATTAAAAAGCAGACCAAATTAAACAATGATATTTAAGTTAAAATTCTGGATACCTTTAAGAGTTTATCCAGAAACAAGATTTGGGGTGGGTGGTGGGTGTAGAAGTAATCATAGTTTTCTCTCCCTGGCTTCAGGTTACACAGGTACATTCAATGTGTGAAATTTTACCAAACTATGTGTGTTTATTTTTTGTGCATATTTTATATGTATATTGAACTTTAATAGAGCAATTTATAACTCGATGATAATGAGTATGTTTTATCAAGAAAGGTAAGTTGGATGACTGGCTACAAAGTGGTCTCATTGTATGCTAATAATATTTTGTTATAATTTATTCATAGTTCAGCATTTTGTCTTTCTCAGGGCCCTCCATGTTGACCCGAGTAAAGGATGTCAACCCACATTAATGAAACTCACATGATCCTGATGAATAAACGAGAAGGTCAATATACTAATTGACTATGAAGAATATTCTTTTCCATTAATGACAATGTTCAAACTCCTTAGGTTATAACTTTCATTATCGTTATAACTAAAAGGTTGCTTAGTAATCATAGAATGAAAGTAAAATTAAGTAATATGAGGGATTTTTCATTTAGAACATGGTGACATTCAGTTATGCATTCCTGTTGTAAATAGAGTTTTTGTTTCTAATGGCTACACATGGATCCCTCACATTTAGTGTCTCTCAACCTGGAGGATGCCAGATAAACTATGCCACCTTGTATCTGTTGGACTTCCTTTTTCTCACTTTCAAACTCTGTGTTTTTCTCATGTTTATGAGAGGTTTTTTTTTCCCCCCATAGAATGCAATGTATTATTATGTTTATTTCACTCTTACATTATTCAGGTATTTTATTAATTTGTATTTGTTTGTTTAAAACAATTCTTTTAAATTAGATTTAAAAGGTTGGGGACATACTATGTGATCATTGCTCTTTCTTCCTGTATCAGCGATATGAACATAAATTAGTTCAGAAATATGAAAAAAAAGAAATATGAGAATAAGTTCTGCTTTGAGAACACAGTTATTTTAAAAACCTATCCTACTTTTTGGCAAGTCCTAAAACACAGTCAAATCTTTAGCAATGATGGCAAAGTCAGAACAGAACAAATTACTATCCTTGGGAGAATATAGGGGTTTTCAATTAGTTTGAAGAGAAACATGAATAATTGAAAAGTCCCTTCCTGCTAATCATCATCTTTCTCTGATATATTTTTAAACTCAGAGTAACTATGTGGGTCAGACAAAATAAAATGAGGATGGATTATAAATTCACATATGGGTGCTTTCACATTTTTAGAAATATCTCCCAAAGAGTCATTCCATCAGCCCAACTTGTAGGCTCTACTGAAAAATTACAAAAGGATGGGAATGGCTTATTTCTTATGCTGAGCTACTTATAAAAGTCAGCGGTACAAGTCAGCAGGGTGATGGTATAGTTTTCAAGCATGCTGATCTCTCAACAGATTTCTTTAAAATTTTACTTTCTATTTACTTTTTTTTTAGAGAGAGAGAGAAAGAAAAAATTGTTGTTCTACCTATTTATGCCTTCATTGGTTGCTTCTTGTATGCACCTTGACTGGAGATAGAACTTGCTACCCTGGCGTATCTGGATGACGCAGTAACCAACTGAGGCACCCATCATCAACAGATTTTATAATGTCAGACTAGAGCAGCTAGTTAAAATGACATCGAGGGTAAAGTCAGAAAGACTAACAGGCCAGCTACCCATGGTTAGGAAGCAGGGAAAAAAAGCCAGGAAGAATACATACCAATTAATACTTCAAAAAATGATCTTACCTCACCTGTGTTAGCCCTTTCCAAGTTTTACATTTATGTCTGACAATAATTTTGAAACTTGATTATTTACTATTAATTGCCATTTTTATTTGGTTTTTCTTACTTTTCTGAGTTATGTCAAAACATCGAGAGCAGAAATTAGCACTCACTTTATTTTTTATTCTTTCACGGCTCTTGACAGCGTCAGGCACGTAGATTAGTCAATTAATACATACTTGTTCAGATATTAGTCTTTTGAAGCAGAAAAATTGGCTACTGGGAACAAGGGACAGAGGATTTCATGTTGCAGCAAAAGATAATGCTATATTTTTCTTGCTTTTCCTTTTCATAGCTATTCAGAAATTTAGAAATTATATTGTCTCCCACCATCATATCGTATTTTATTGCTGTAGAACTGAGACTTAATTTTGTAAAAATGGCATTTCAGGCTCAACAATTTATTTTTTATGGAATTGGCTCTAAACCTTCACCCTTTCTAAAATTAAATATGTAAAGTATTATTGACATCTGCATCATTCTCGTATTCCAAATAAATTTTAATAAAATTGTTTTTATCTTCTTGTTTAATTCTAATATAAGTAAGGCACTGAACCATTTTGGGAGTCTTGCTTATTTATATCTGCTTGTTTCTCTGTTCCTTTAGGAGACAATGAAATTATACCTTATCTTCTGTTGAGTAAAAAGACAAAAACAAAACAAAATAATATATTTCAGTAATTTAGTAATTGCTTTTTCTTTTGAAAGAAAGTCTTTAATGGTATATGAGAGAAATCTTGATTCTTTTGCTTTTATTTTGTGTTCTTCTTCCTTTATCCTTTCTTTTTTCTATTTTTTATAATGAATGTTTAAATCAGAAGTATTTAATCTCTTCTGCTTTTATCAAAGAAATTAAAGAAAAGAGATTAAAGAAAAAATATAGCAAATTCTATGATTTATTAAAATAATTGTTCTAGCAATTTTAAAAATAGGGTTTTTATTAAATAACTTCAAATATCAAATAAGGCACTTGTCTTTTGAAAAGAATCAAAAGAGGATAATTGTTTGTGATTACAGGTTTTGTGTGTGTGTGTGTGTGTGTTTTCTAATGTTCAATTCATATCACTGTTAAAGAAACCTAAGCCTTTCTTCTGGAAGGAATTTGTTTACTTTCGGTACCTTCTCAATTCTGAAAATAACCAGAATGTAATGTTTTAACTACTTTAAATTATAGCTGTATTCAAAATCTAGAACACATTTCTAAACTGATAGAAATAATCACCATTATTTCTCAAATGTCCAGTTATTACAGTGAATTTTTTCTTACTCTCATAATTTAGTAGTTATTTTTCTTTGCAAGGATAAACTATTATGCTAATGTTAAATGTAATTTTCTTTTCTTCTGGTAGACTGAAATAAAGGCAAAATTGTCATATTTGCTGATTATACAGTTAATATTCAGCTTCATATGTTCATTCACAATACACATAAGTTAGTCAATATTATATATAATCATTATCTTTATGTGGGATATATGAAAGACAAGATAAAAATGATGCTTTGTAGAAGGCAGTATGAAACAGGTAGCAGTAAAAGAGAATAAACTCTGTTGAAGGGCAGATCATGCATCAATGTATTACTTAGGATTTCTCC
>PVJD01009532.1:0-61778 GCA_004026545.1 Mormoops blainvillei
TATTTGCTGATATACAGAAATGCAGTTGATTCCTACATTGATTTTATGCCTGGGAAACTTACTAAACTCTTTTATTAATTCTAATAATTTACAGATAATTGGAAGTTCTATGAAGAATGTATATCTACAAATAATGACACTTTGGTTTTGCAGTATTTTAAAAATCTTTATCCCTTTCCCTTCTTGCCTTCTGCACCCTCTCTTTTTAAACAAGGATATTGAACTAAATAAAATAATGTCCTTTCCAATGCTAACATTTTATAGATGGCTAGAAATTTTCTACCAGATTAAATGGATTCTTGTTTTAAGTTGCATACTTATATTTAGTCTTGTATAATTTGATTAGTCTTTGTATCTTCTTCACTGCTGAGCCCATGTTTATTGAGACTGTCTGATGTTTGAACAGTGTGTTAGGCAGTGAGCATGCGAGACGAGTAAAATAAAATCACTGACATCTACTTCCTCTCAGGCTGGATGGTCAAGGCTTTACAAATAGCAACACAGCAACTGGAGCACAGGAGATGGCGGGGGCGGGGGAAGGAGACAGACAGAGATGGAATAAAAAGGACCAGAGCAAGAGAAAACATCTGATAATTTCTCAAGATGCGAGTAAGGCCACTGCTTTTTTCAAAAACAGTAAAACCTGGCTATGATTTCAACTTTCACCACATTTTATGAGGACAATTAATGCTCATTGCATGACTAGGGTTACTTAGAAAATTAATGAGGGATGCACGGGACTTTCCAGAACAGAGGCGAGTCGATTCTTAGTTTTATTGATGTGCTTGCTGCCTGGCCCAGCCTATAAATTTGCGTTCACTGCTAGGAGATGCATAGAGATCTCAGGGGTTGCGCAGTGACTCTACACATAGCTTGATGCTGACGTGAAAGTTCGAATTGCAGATTCACCCTAAGAACAGAAAAGCCTGGAACTGGTTGGGAACTTGGCCTCCCTCTGGGCCCTTGCAGGTGTGCATGAAAGTGTGACATAGGTGGGTGCAAGACAGTAGCAAATGGTGTGGTTAGTGATCACCAGATAGAGGATATTTCACCTATAAATTCAAATTCATGCTCTACCCACCTCCCCAGTTTAAACTATATACCTGGAAATAGTACAGGTACTCCTAAGTCTCAGTTTGAGACCTGTGGTTGCCAGAAACTTCCCCCCTGCACAGCGCCTTTTGATCTCTGAGGCCTGGCCCAGTGGTTGGCGCACTGCGGCACTTAACTAGGAAGCTCTTCTTGTTGTTGCTGTTATTGTTGCTCACCTGTTTTCATCCCCCTTTGTCTGAAAAGGTATTTAAGTTGGTCCAATGTTAGCTATTACGAGGACGATGATTAGAGACAAGGCTGGAGATCTGCAGCCAGACATATGTAACGAATCAAAGGGTGCTTTGAATTTTTCAAAATTACAATAGGGTACATGGAATACAGAAATACATTTAAAAAACATAAGGAAAGGTGCACGTAAATGCACAAGCTCTGCACGTTGACATCATCAGCACCGTAGAAGCACCAGGCCACCGCCTGCTCCTCTCCAAGGATGACTTTTAACACCAGTTGGCAGTGCCCGCTTCCTAGGATCATCAGTATAGATATGAATTATTTTACTTCTATATTTCATCAGATTGTGAAAACTATTAGTAAGAAAATGGTTCTTTTTCCTTCTTTGTATTCATCTTAGTTTTCACTGGCTTATCATGGGTGTCTAGAGGGGTTTGTTGAGCTCTGGGTCAACTTAAACCGCCCAGGAATCTATTTAATGAATAGCTATGGAAAAATCCCATTTCTAGGTCACAGCTTAGTTTCTGATTTCATCTATCAGGTTTAGCTCCTTAGATATACTTAGAGTTCTCAGAAAAGAGGCATATTCTAAACACAATCACTGAACATTAAAACACAATCTGACTGAACACTGGTGTGAAAGGGTGATGACAGCAAAAGGAGTTTAAAAATATTTTGTATACATTAGATAACATAGCTACTTCCAATTCAAAGGCCAACATCAGACATTCTTTAGAAATGTATTCAGCGGAAATTCCCATTTCTGCTTAAGTGTGTTGAGGAGGCTTAGGTAAGCAAGTTGCAACACTGGGGAAAAAAAGGAGACAAGGACAAACAAAGAAATTGAACTCCAGTGCTTTCTGATACGCCAAATAGCCATGGGAAAATCAGGGCGGGATGAGAGCTTTCTGGCAAGTAGTCACTCTATTCATTTTCCTGTCTTTCTTTAATCAAATTGTAGCACAGTTTTGGTACATAGCTATTTTCTTAGCAGACCATTGCCTTTAGCTGAGATTTACCTCTAATAAATTGAGATTATCCTTATGCTGGTCCTGTGTTGAAATGCTCCTGAGCACTGACTTGAGAGATCATACTCTCTTACAAGAGGGATCCGTCAAGCTGTGAAGGAAGAGTGCAATCAGGAGTCAGTCTGGAAACATCTGAGACTAACCAGACGATTTAATTAGAAGAGTCTTAGTGAATGACAGAAAGAGACAAAAGAGCAGATGACTCATCTCTGTGCAGATAAGGACATGAATGCTTGTGGATTTCCCCTTTTTTGAAACACTGCAGTTGAAGTGTCTGAAATCATCCCCCTCATGTCCTATATATTTTTAAAACTTTTGTTTTGAATTAAATTTCTCATCTCAAGGATGACCATCTTCGCTTCGCAGGTTTCTTGTGCCTGGACTGGAAGAATCAGCGCACCGCCATCCCTCCGATGCTGCTGTGCTATGATTTCGAGAGCATCAGGGAAGCTTTCACCCACATTTCCCTCTCCCTGAAGTTCATAATCCTGTTGTCAAGGATTCTTTCATCAAAATCAATCAATATCTCACACTTGATTTTAAAATGTAAAGCCTGATATAAGGATTAACAAGTAAAATTCTGGCTGAATCTCTTGGGAAGGAAATAAAGGCGTGGGAGAAAGCTGGAACAGTGTGAGCTATTGTTTCTTGATAAGTCAGCCCATCAGGGATGTCCTTGATCCTGGATTTTGAAATTCTAGCAGTGGGCAGAAAAAGAAAGGCATCTGAGGTAGGCAGAAAGAAGTGAAAAGAGAGAAGGGGGTAAAAATGTGGAGGAAGTGAGTAGGGAAGACCAGATTTGGATTTCAAATGGATGATTTGACTGTTTTTAAACCTCAGTTTCTTCATCTTTAAAATGGAATCAATAACATTTTTTCAGAGAGCATGAGTCAATGATAAGAAGAGACTCTCTTTCCTTTGTCAGTCTAGTTAATTAATTTGGTTCTTTTTACAAAACAAATACTGTAAGATCTGGAATTTCAAAAGATGTATATCATCAAAAGAGTCTTTTCTGATTTTGTTTCTTGGACCTCCCCTGGTGAGAACTATTTATTTATTTTTCCAAAAGTTTATTGAAAAAAATGTTCATTCTATTTTAGAATAGCTGTTAGGAACTAAAAGAAGTCTATCCAACTTCATAGTCATGGACATAATTTGATCAGTAATCTAAAAAGGCAAGATGATTTCATGCTTTTATTCTCTTGTTATATTTTTAAGTAATGTTTGGAAAATTTTTTTTGATACTATGCTTCAGGTTAATGCCACTAATATGAGCAGTGCTGACATGCACTGGAAATGGAAACAGAAATAAAGTGGATGTTAGACCATTGAGATTTGGAGGTTAGTTATTATTACAGCATAGTCCAGTTGATTGTAATAAAATACAATCCTGTGATAGATTCTAGTTTTGATCTTCTCAGGCTGAAAAAGTTAGTTTCTAGTTGTAGCCTTCAAGTCAATGGAAATGCGTGCCATGTGTTAATTATAAGATCTTACACTCAAGGATGCTGAATTCCTGGCCTGAATCTTTCACTTTTCATCATCACCATCGTCATAACCAGCATTACTGATCATGTACTTAAGGGTTAATGACAGACTCTTAAAGTCAAGGGACAAAATAACTTTCCAACAGTCTTATTATAGAAATGAGAAAACTCAGATATTCCAAACGTAAGACATTTATCTGGCAGTACATAAGTAGGTTGTTGTTTTTTTAATTTTAATTTATAACACTTTCAACATCTTTGCACTTTGTAACTCACTACATTCATTTATTCATTCAATTTTTAAAATTAAATTTAAAAAAGTGAGTGTTGATTTGTTGGCTAGTGGAAGAACCAAGGTTAGTCTTACTGACATTTACTAGACGTCAGTGCTATGTCTAAGTGTATTAGTTGGCTAGGACTGCCATAACCAAATACCACAGGCCAGGTGGCTTAAGCAACCGAAATTAATTCTTTCATAGTTTTGGAGGCTGATGTCCACAAGGTGTCAGCAGGTTTGACTTCTTCTGAGGCCTCTCCGTTCGACGTGCACATAATCTTTTTGTGTCCTCACATGGTCTTTCCTCTGTGCACGCAAACTCCTGGTGTCTCTCTCTCTGTCCAAATTTTCTTTTCTTATAAGGACACTAGTCAGGTTGGATTAGGGCCTACCTTCATAGCTTCCTTTTATTTTAATCAGCTCTTTGAAGCTTCTATCTCCAAATAGTCACATGATGAGGTACTGGGAGTAAGGGTTTCAATGTGTCAGTTGTGGGGTGGGAGGAGACACAATTAAGCCAATAACACTGAGATTCGAGACAAATGGATAGCATTTTACTTTAAAAACAAAATAAAACAAAACTTAGGATCCTACTGTGGTTTTCTGCAGCAAAATGGAGTATTAGGTAGTAGTGTTCAGCATAAAATATCTGTAAGAATTTAATATTCTTGCCCACCATACAAGAAGGCATTTAATCCCAGAGCTTAGACTATACTCAGTTTGGTGCAGCTGACAGCGGAGATCCTTGTGCTGAGCCTTACACAAATTTTGTGTGATTGACTGCACTTCTGAAGGGGGATGCTCCCAGATGTCAAAGGAAGCAATCGTGTAGAATAATCTCACTCCCATCAGTGATAGTCATAATACGTTCCCCTCTTTGTCTTTCTTCTTCCCTCTCCTCCTTTTCCTTTTCTTCCATATGGCTCCTGTGAATATGCTGCCAGTTTCAGGTACCGCACTATGAACTGAGTTTGGGTAAACCATACCCTGCCCTCTAGGGGCTCACAGCTAAGACAGAAGACAGGCACATGAACGCACAATTATAACACAGTGTAATATGTATAATGCTCTAGGCTCCAGAAACCCATGGAACAGAACTTTCCAAGCAACAGCTGGTGTTGGGCAAGAGTCTTACCGCTTACATTTCTAAAACTATGCTTTTTTTCCTTTCAAAGGATATTCCTACATTATCACCATTATATCCCAGGACATAGAGCATTTAGCATAACGCGCTAATGCAAAGCACAGGGCTAATGCTCTAATGAACTAGAAAATATGCGAAGAAAGAAAATTGCCCCTTTAAAGTCACCCTCTTTAGAAGCTACTCACTAATCCTAACATGCTGCCTTTCCTTAAAGTGTTTTGGAATTTATATTTGGTCAGAATCTGAACTCTTGTAGAGTAGAACAAAGATTGATTTAATATAGGGTGCATGATTAAGATTTATAGAACAATTAAATGAATCCAGAGACAGTGGTATATTTTTAACATCATGATTGGTGGATAATACTTTTTTTGCATGTTTTGGATTTCTAGAGTTAAGACATCCAGGTTCAACAAAGCTGTGCTCTGACTGTGTTTGGCTGTACAGTAATGGAACTAAATTTCTTATGAACAAGCTCCAAAGAAAACCAGAAAACAAGCAGAGTTTGATCAATAATAATGTCATCCTCAAATGTGAAGAGTTCTTAGTGTAATGTAGGAGGAGAGTACTACATAAAGCCATAAGTACCTTCTAAGAAAAGCAGATTGTATTAGGAGTGTAATTTCTCCTGAGATCCAAAGCACCACCGCAAGGTTACTCAGTGGAGAAACTGGAGGGTTTCTAATAAACAAAAAGTGTCCTTGGATTTCCAGTCAAGATGGTAGTGTAGGTACACTCTGCTCTCTTCCTCCCATGCCCACATTAAAATAGTACTAAATTATAGCAACAACCATCACTGAGAACCACCTGAAGACTATGATTCCTATAACCGAGGATGTAAAGAAGTAGCCATGACAGACTGGTACAGAGGGTGGAGATGCAGAACAGGCAGGCTCCATACCCACAGTGTGGCAATTAAAAAACAGGGGGGAGCCCTGACTGGTGTGGCTCAGTGGGTTGGGCATCCTCCTGCAAACTGAAAGGTCGCTGGCTTGATTCCCAGTCAGGGCACATGCCTGGGTTGTGGGCCAGGTCCCTGGTTGGGGGCATGCAGAAGGCAACCAATCAATGTTTCTCTCACGCAACAATGTTTCCCTCTCTTTCTCCTTCCCTTCCCCTCTCTCTAAAAATAAATAAATAAAATCTTAAAAAGAAAAAAAGTAACAGGAGGGATATCTTGGCTGCAGAGGTCTCCCTTGAGGAGTGAGGGGTCCAAGCCCCACACTGAGTTCCCCCAATTGAAGCATCATCAGTGATGGGAAGAGGAGTCCCCACAATATCTGGCTGTGAAAACAAACAGGGACTGTGTCCCAGAGAAACAAAGGGTTGTGGGAAACCAAGGAACTGCAGGTATTAAAGACCACACACAGACAAAACTCACTTGCTCTGAGCCCCAGGACAAGGGAAGAAGCTCTAAAAGCAGCAGGGACATACGGGGAGAAACTAAGCTTATGAACTTCAGGGCAAAGGCGAGAGGGGTAGGAGTCAGAGCAATTCTCTCCAGGGATATAAGCACTGGCAGGTGCCAGCTGGCCTAATGCAGGCAAACACCAAATCTGAGGTTTCTACTAACCTGGCTAACACACTTTTTGGCCTGGTGAGTCCCTAAAAATCTTACTCCACCTAACTTGCCTGCCTGGCTTAGCTAGGCACTTCTCCACCCAAGCAGCCTGACTTAGCTCATGTTGCAGACTTCCCCAAATCTCTGAAAGATCCACAAACCCAAACAAGCAGTGGCTGACCTCAGCATGACTTATAGCTCCTTCTATCTGGCCCCAAGCCCAGTACAAGTGGTGACTGGACTCAACTGCACAGCAGGTGGCCTCAAACTTGGCATAAGCAGAAGCTGGACTTGGCCGGGAACATAGCTTTAACTAAGAGGCCACAAGCCCGGCAAAAGTGGCAGCTAGCCTCAGCTCATATCATGGTGCCCATAAAGGGTCCCACACCTGGCACAAGTAGCTCCTAGCCTCCGTTTGCAGCAGAGCCTCTGTCAAGTGCCTTCAAACCCAGCAGAAGCAGCAACCAATTGCAGATTACTCTGTAGCTCCTACCAAGAAGCCCCAAGCCAAGCACAAAGCAGTGGCTGACCTTGGCCTATATAAGAGCAGTTCCCAAGAGGTTCCAGAACCAACATACCCAGTGGCTGGCCTCAGACCACACCAGAAAATCACCCAAACAGCTCCACAAAGAGTACAATTTAAGAGCAAACTTGGCTGGCACCACAGACCCACTAAAAAAGCTCCGGCTCTATGGGGTCATCCCCTGTATAACAGCTCGTTCACTGCGGATGTAACCAGACCTTATAGTCAGTCAGCCTGAGGGCCACCCCTATCCACTACAGCAACTGAGGCCCAACTACAATAGGAGGTCACATATGACCCATAGGGGTCACTAGTTCAGGGGATCAGGGAGACTGTGCCACTGATTCCCACAGGACTTTCTACACAAGGCCATCTGGCCAAGATCAGGAGATGTGGCAGCTCTACCTAATACAAAGAAACAAGCATACAGAATCAGCTAAAACGAGGAGATAAAGAAACATGTCTCAAATGAAAGAACAGAACTAAACCCTGGAAAGAAAACTAAGTGAATAAAAACAAGCAAACTACCACATACAGAGTGCAAAACACTGGATGTAAGAATGCTCAATGAACCTGAGGAAAGAACAGGTGAACTCAGTGAGAATTCCAACAGAGACAGAAAACATAAAAACAAACCAGTCACAAATGACGAATACAATAATTGAAATGAAGAATGTAAAAGGAATTGACATCAGGTTAGACAATGCAGATGATAAAATCCGCTATCTTGGAGACAAGGTAGCAGAATAAAAAAAATTTTTTTTTTTTAAAATAAGAATAATTTAAGGGAATCTCAGACAACAGCAAGTGTAACAACATTTGCATCATAGGGGTTCCAGAAAGATAAGAAAGAGAGAAAGGACTGAAAACCTATGAAATAAAGCAGTTGGTGAAAAACAAATATATGATCTCACTTATAAGAGGAATCTAATGAACAAAATAAACTAATGAGCAAAATAGAACCAGAGGCATAGAATCATGGAACAGATTGATGGCTGTAAGTGGGTAAAGGGGAAGGAGTGATTGAAAGAAGGTGAAGGGATTAGTCAAAGAACATATATAAAGGACAGATAGGCATGGACAACTGTGTGGGGACTGACTATGGAAGTGGGGGTGGGTTAAGTGGAGGGGGGCAAAGGAAGAAAAAGTGGGCAACTGTAATAGCATAAACAATAAAAAAAAAAAAAGAATGATTGAAAACTCCTCTAACCGGATAAAGGAAATAGACATACAAGTCCAGGAAGTGCAGAGATCCCAAACAAGATGACCACAAATAGGCTTACATTAAGACACATAATAATTAAATGCTAAAGGTAAGAGAGAATCTTAAAAGCAGCAAGAGAAAAGTAGTTATATAAATCTGAGGAAGCTTCCATATGACCATCAGCTTATTTCTCAACAGAAACTTTGCAGGCCAAAAGGGACTAACATGAAATATTCAAAGGGATAAAAGGTAAATACCTACAACCAAGATTGCTCTGCCCAGCAAGGCTATCATTTAGAATTGAAGGAGATATAAAGTTTCCCAGACAAGAAAAAGGTAAAGGAGTTTATCCCACCAAAACAGTATTACAAAAAATGTCAAACAGGTAGTCAAAATGTGGAAGAAACTTATGTGTCCATCAAAATACAAGTGGATATAGAGAAGTGGTGCATATATATGCATACATCACAATATTTCTCAGCATGAGAGAGAAGGAAATTTTATCACTTGTGACAATATGACTTAGGACTTAGAGGGTATTATGCTAAGTGAAATAAGTCAGACAGAGAAAGACAAAAAAAATATTGTTTATATGTGGAACATAAAAAACAAAATGAAGGAACAAGTGAAACAAAAATAAAATCATAGATATAAAGAGAAAATTGATGGTGACTGGATGGGAGGCGGTTTGGGGAGATGGCTGAAAAGATGAAGAGATAAAGAAGTCCAACATTTTTTAAAGGGTAAATGTGTGGGTAAAATTGAATGAAGATTAATTATGGACAAAAATTAAAACTGGAAAACGAGAGTATATATGTTGGGAGAGGCCAAACTTAATTGAAATGTAGATTCTTTCTCTTCCACAATAATACCAAATTTATTTTCTTTATATTCTAATGTTTAAAAATAAAGCTCTCACTGGAAAAAAAAAATTAGTGCAAATTGGCAGTTATAAAAAGAATCAGGGGGATGTAAAGTACAGCTTAGGGAATAAAGTCAGTAATATTTTAACAAGTATGTACAGTGTCAGGTGGTTACTAGGTTTATTGGAGTGAGCATTTTTTAAGGTATATAAATGTGTAAACACTATATATATATATACATACCTGAAACTAATGTAACATTGTATGACAATTATAATTGGAAAATAAGTTTAAAAAATTGTTCTAGAGCTGAATTTTAGAATTGGGGCTGGAGAGTACCACATTACTCTGCACACTATTAGAAGAATTTGAAGTTTCTAGGCTCAAGCCAGGAGGCCCATATGCAAGGAAAAGAGTGAGAAAGGAAGAAAGACATGCCACCAAGATGGAGAGCAAGAAACACCACTGTGCCCAGGTGGCCAAGGGACAAAGGTGATTGGTTCCAATGGGGTATTGTTCACACAGGGATTGGGTCCTTTGCTCTTACACTGTTGTCATGGGTCTGAGCACCGTATCTTTTTTTTTCTGTTGGTGGTTTTTTAAGTCCAAGGAAAAGGTCTGAAATTCTATACCTGAGTCAAAGTTGTATTAATCAGAGGTATTATACAAGGAAGATGAAATAATCCTTAAGTAAAGCTGATCCGTGAGAGCACGTGCCCTGAGGTAGAAGTGACAATGGAAATTGAAGACCTCCAGGGAGTCAGAGGACTCTTAGAAAAGGCTTTGACAGTGGCATGGGAGTGCTGAGCAGTCTTAGTTTAAGGAGTAGGAAAGCCCTAAATGACATGAGTTTCATGTAAAAAACAGCACTAGATAGGCTTTAAAAAAAAAAGTAAAATATTTATTTGAATGAACCAAACTATAAACCTTCCCTTAAAGCTTTTTTGTTTTGTATAACTTGTTTCCAAGGATTTGTGATATAATTTGATTCTGGGGAGGGATGTCATGGGTAGAAAAAATAACACAAGCTAGATATAAAATCTGAGCACACCAGTTTTGATTATGGAAAAGTGATCCCAAAGCTCTCCCCCACCAGAGATTTCCTGGTATTCTTCCTTCCTTCCTCTATTAAGGAATGCTTTCCACCGAGATACTGCCACCCTTATAGAGTTGATCATGTTTACTGGATCTCACTGTATTCTTTGGAAATTTCCATTTTAGTACTTGTAAAATTTTAGAGAAATATGTCTTTAAATATATACTTTTCTACTCCTTTAGATTATAAACTACTGGAGGGCAGGGAAGGTGTCTTATTTATTTCTGTTTACTTTGAACTTATTGTTTATTATCTAACATCTAATAAATGTTTGCTGAATAAATGAGTGAATTCGTGGTTAAATGTACATACACATCAGTGAATCATCATGAGTGTCTATGCACCTAGAATTTATAATCTAAATACAGCAAACTTTAACTTACAAAGTACCAGTAAGGGCTCAAATCAAATGAAAAAGCTTTTCAAATGTCAAAAGAATTTTGCTTGACTTCCTTGTAGGAAAGTGTTTCAGTTTGCTTGTTTTAAACACATTTCCTGTTTTTTTTTTTTCCTAGAATTTCTGTAAGCTACCAACATCATCACTTCCCCCCAGCAAAACCAAACCAAACCAAACCAAAGCAAACAATACCAAAAACCTTTCTCTGAGAAACAAAAGAGGAAAAAGTGAAATTGGTTTACATGCCTTAATGAATTCTTATAATGAAAGAATAAGCTGGAAACCCTTTCCCTTACAATCAGCTTAACCATTTTTCAGTCTACATAGCCCGCTCTCTAATTACAAGCTTGAAATATTGTTAGGAAGAGAGCAAACCCAAAGAACCAATTACATCCCCAATCAGGGCTATTGGCAACGTGATCAGCAGCTGTTGAGAAAGAAGGAAGTTGCTAAACCACAGGGTGTAAATCGGCTGGGTGATCATGTGAAGGGATGCTCATGGGCCTTCTCACTGCTGTTCTCACAGAGGCTCCGTGTCCCCCAAATGGAGACAAAGAGACACAGAGATCAAACAAAATTGGTAACAGGAGTCCATGTGTAAATCCGAGAGAAAACTGGAAGCATCAGTTTGCTTCTGCTCCCTGTCTTCTTCCCATACCTGTTTTGGGAGCTGGCTAGTGTGAGTTGACTACTGTTGCTCTGCAGTCAACTGGAAAGTCTGTTGCTGGAGAAAAAGCAGATTATGTGGGCAGCACTTCTCACGCTTTTGTGGGCCTTGGATTGGTACCGCACTACAGAGGACCCTGACAAAAGGAAAGTAGCTACCTTCTGGCTCTTTTTAAAAAGGGGACTGCTTCATTTAAACAAAAAGAACTATGTACCCTCTCTTAAATCCTTCTGTTTATTTTGAACAATCTGTTTCCAAGGATCTGTGGTATAATTTAATTCTGTTGAGGGAGGTGATGTCATGGGAGCAGGAAAAAAGACTTATATTAAAAAGTCATTTTAAGACTGGAAATAAATGTGGCCTGGAAGGCGGGAAGGATGTGGCTTGGTGGCAAGGAGGAAATAGGGTGTGTTAGGTGAGGGGCATGTGACATCTGAAATCCTAAGAGCCAGAAGGCCTGTTGTTTGGGGCGGGAAGACAAGGCTTTTTGTGTAGTAAGCAAGACCAGAAGTTCACTGCTGAGGTAAGCAGCAATTATACCTCTGGGCAGGAGAGGGCTGGAGCCTCGAAAACCTAAGGTCAGATTCACAGACATTCCCTCATTGTTTGTTTTGCTAACTCGGGGCTACTGGGCAGATCTATGAAAGGAATGGCTAAATGATCAATGCCCTGATAATATAGAAAGCTTTCTAGGTGCTTTGAATAAGGCACACGCTAGAGGCAGTAACCTCACTTTGTCCTACACAACTTCAATCCTGTAATACCCACCACAGCATCTCTTGGCTTCTTGAGCTTTAATGATCATCAGTAGTGCAGTCACCTGCCGTACATCTGCCCCTACCCCAATGGCTTTCAAATTTAAGGTGCATAGGAATGCCAGGGTATCTTGTAAAATAATATTTAAAAGGACAAATTTTGACTTAGTAAATCTGGGCAAGTGTCAACCTTCTAACAAGTTTCTAGGTACTGCCCTGTAGGGCCTTTTGAACCCATTGTGGGTCATGAGTCTCAAAGCCTTAAATTACACCTGCTCGCAGCCTCATTCTCTCTTCAGTTTTGGTGTAGCTTTGCACAGCCCACGCTTTGGGTTCAGACCACGTTGGTTTCTACCTTGTATTAGCTGACTCAATCTGGACAAGTTTATTAAATCTACTAACCTAGTTTTTTCACCTATGATATGAGAATAAATGTGGGTTTCGTTAGGATTATAAAAGAGTACTAACCTAAAGTGGACTTACAGCGCAGGGCCTAGCAAAAAAGTTAGTGCCTAATATATATTAACTATTATCTCTAACTCCTCAAATGCTTTGTCACCATAGCTCCTTTATTTTTTTTTCCCTTCTCCACTTCCTCACTTCAGTTCAATTTTAGAGAAATTCTCAGCTCACCCTGCTGACCTCTAGGCCCTTGAACCCTCCCAATTTCTCTAATCCACTGCTTCTCTTCTAGCCTGTCTTCCTCTTCTGCCCGCCTGTGTTCTCTGGTTAATCAGGTAAACGATGCCTTCCATCCATTCACTCATTAAACAAATATTTTCTGAGTACCTCCTTTGTGCTAGGTATTGTGGTACGCCCTATGAACATATTCAAATATATTCAGAGGTGGGCTGATAATTTTAATGATGGGCATAAACATGTATGTGTACATATGCATACAGACACATATTATAAGGGTGTTTTATATAAAACATCAATATAAAGAATTTATAGCATACAATTTTCAATATTCTTTACATAAATTCCATAGAGTCAATTTCTTCTTGTTGGTATTTTGGGCAGGGGAAGTCAAACTCTTGTATCTTCAGTCAACCTGTGATTGCAACTGATGAATGGATGTTAGTTCACTCATAAATATTGCTTGATTTTAACCCTCTCTTTCTTCCTCCCTTCCATTCTCTCTAAAAAAATAAAATCTTAAAAAAAAATGTAAGGTGAAAACAATGACATACATTGTAACTTTAGTCCTTTGTCTATAACTGTAAGCTGCTTCTTTGCTGATCATATGTGTTGAATACTAGAAGATTAACATTTCAAGTTTTTGTGGAATGGCTATAGCTCACTTTTAAGTTTAATCTATGTTATTAACATTTTCACCATCATTTTCTTAGGCCTAGACAAGAAAATAAACAATATACCAAATCATCAACTAGTGTTTGCTAACATCTGATATAAACGCTCTCACTTATGGCCGACTCCAGGCTACCAACGTAACATCACTGAACGGGGAGCTGGAAAGAGACCTGAGTTAAGTAGCACATCAGTGAACAGTGTTTCTATAATAGAGATACAATCAAAGAAAATAACCTCAAGAGAACAGATAAGAGTAAACAGGAGTATAATAAATAGGAAGTGATGAGTTCTGATTATTTATTACCTTTTGAAAAATGCAATTTATTTGATTGTAAATGTGTAATTTTTAATAATATCTACGTTTAACAGCCAGATTGCAAATTTACTGAATATTTAATAATAGGAAATTGCCAGTTGGTACAAGTTGTCTTCAACACACCACTGCCCTGTGAAGTAGACCCAGTCACTGTCCTCATGGAGGTTAAAGTCTAGAAATAGAGGCAGAGAAATAAATGGGCATGGGTCCTATTCTTTGGACACCTGAGCCAAGCTGGGAGTGATCGGTGGGGCAGGCGGAAAGTTGACTCCCATGGCCTTCACCCTCTCCTGTTATGCCTGTGAATATGTTATGTTACATGGTAAAAAGACTTTGCTAATTTAATTGAGTTTATAAATTAACTGACCTTAAGATACAGAGGCTATCCTTGATTATCCACTTGTGCCTACTATCATCACATGAACCCTTAAAACAGAAGAGGGAGGTAGAAACAGAAACCAGACAGATTTAAAGCACCAGAGGGCTTGACGCCCTGTTGTCGGCTTGAAGAGGAAGGGGGAGAGGAAACGGGGATCACTGTTCTATAACCACAAGGATGTGAATCCTGCTAAAAGCCAGTAGGCCTGAAAGAGAAACCGCAACTCCAGAGGAGAACCATAGTCCTGACCAATACCTTGATTTTAGCCCAGTGAGACCTTAAGAAGATAATCCAGTCACACTATGCCAGATGTGTGTGACAATCTGTTACACATAATAGAAAACTAACACAATCAGTTAAGACAGGCTCAGAGTAATAATTACTAGGAAGAGCAGGAGCAATGTTCCAGAACTTTGGGGGATCTAGAGGTGTTTCAAATGAACAAGAAGAGAAATGAGAAATGAAGATGGCGAAGAAGTGGGCCCAATCATGAAGAGCCTCCTAAGCCAGGAGAATATTTTGAACATTTCCCCAAGAGCAGAGGGAACCAATAAATTATTTAACGTGCTCAGTATCCATTTATGAAGGACGGGTGAAGGTGGGGTAGACCAGACGTAGGCGGGTCAATTAGGAGGCATTTTTCAGTGATCTGGCAAGCATGGTGAGGAGGAGAAGGGTGGACTGAGGATGCCTATCCTTGGATACTGACGACCTTCTGCTTGTACTTTCTTATTTCTAGTCCTCAGTTCAGTTCAACAGCCATTTCTTTAGTGCCAGCTATGTGCCAGGCACCATGCCAGGCGGCTTCAAGCTCCCAGGCCTCAGTGGGGATCTTGTTGCTGCCCTTTCCTTTCTAGAGGTTATGTGGAGGGAGATAAATACACTTACGGATTCCCAAAGCCAGTTCTGCCACTTGCTGCGTGCATAACCATGGCAAGTCACTTAACCTTTCTGAGCTTCCCTTTCCTGACTTGTAAATAACTATTACAGCTACTTCAGAAGGCTACTGCGAGCATCAACATAAACTATATAAAAACTTTAAAAGTCACAGGTACCCTGTTCAGTGATTTCTTTTCTTTATCTCTTTACCTTCCATGTGCGCAGTTCTCCTCATATTCTTTCTTTCTTCTCCTGTTCATTTTCCTTATTAAATTCATTTAACAAATAATTCTTGAGAGCCTATTATATACCATTAACTCATCTAAATGTCTATGTATCTTGTTTTACTCAACATACACACACACTTCCTATTCCTCATGGAGCTTATTGTCTGAACACTTAAGAGATATGTAACAAAGCTCTAATGCATTTTTAAGTGGCATATAAAAGTCATTCCAAACTATGTTAGGATGGGCAAGTGTGTGTTTGTGACCACACGTGTGGTGTGTGGAAGGGAGCAAGGGAGAAAAACACATGAAACTGGGCACAGAACCAAAGGTTGGAAAATACACCTCAAAACATTAATAGACTTTACTTCCAGATGATTTCATTTGGCTTTCTTTTTGTATTTTCTGAATTTTCTACAACAGATACATTTTATAAATAGGAAGGTAACCCAACACATTTTACTAGACATATAAAGTGGCAAGTGCTATGAATAAGTCACACACAGGATGTTACGGGAGTAGACGTTTCTGAATTAAATGACTGAGTGTAATCTCTGTACTTAGCTCCGGGGGTTAAAATGTTTTTTGGGGTGGAAAGAATCTAGAAAATGGCATTCTGGGAGGAGGACCCAGGGGAGTAGAGGCTCAGCGTGGAGCAGACAAGGAACAATACTGTGTGTGTAGATCCTGTTCCCTGTGGTGCGCTTTGGAGAGTAGCGGGAGAGGGAACAGAATACTCTGCTAAGAATCTCAGGTTTTATCCTGTAAGTGCTAAGATACTGAAGCAGAGGCCTCACATTTATAGTTAGGTCTTCATTTTTTACAGTTTACAGTGGTGGTGGCGTGAAACACGTAGAACGGAGAGGTTAGAGGCAGACGGGGAGCATGGAATCTTGTTGGGAAGATTGTGTCCCGGTAAGAAAATGATAAAGGTCTGAACCAGAACAACGCAGTTAGAACAGAGAGGAATGTTTTAAAGATCATTATAAATATTTAGGGCTTATTTCCCACCTGTCCATGTCACACTAAATTAGCAACATCACAGCTTATATACGAGAGTGTACTTCGGTGCTTACATCACATACCCTCCAGATGTTCCAATTGGAAGAAAGGTGTCAAAAGGGCTGGGAAGGCCTGGACCCAAAGACCATGGAAGATTTCATAATTTGGTTGAGGACTAACTTTTGTAAGCCCAGAGGCGGCATCTACAGTAGGACATTGCTGCCCTCTGACACAGAACATGGCCATGGAGATGGGGGAAGTAGCAGTGAGCCTGAGAGGGACTCCAGAGGAAGGTCCTACAGGCTTTATGGCAGACAAGCTCAAATGACCTACTGTGGTCACATGGATAGTCAAAGGATGGGCTGTGCAGAGGCATGGCTTGGGAGGGGAGGGAGGGACTTTTGTTTTTGAGTCATGTTTAGTTGTGGCAGCAGGATTTCCAACTGGCATAAAGAGAGTCAGGAGTCAGCAGAGTAATAAAAGAGCCTGAGTGTGTCATGAGAACAGGATGTCAAGACAAGTTTGTTGGCAAGTTAGCAACAACTTGGCTGTGTGTGCGAGGAGGGACATAGGGCACAGGGAGGGGTAAATTCCCAAACTTTTTGGCTCATGTTTTACCCTTTTTATGGTCCGCTTCATGTTTGTGCCAAGTGAGCAAATGTTTTTCTGGTGTGATGTTGAGGTTTTCTCTTAAACCTCTCTCCCTGACCATGTAATATAGCAAGTGCCCAAAATCCTCTAATTAAAGGACAAATCTTCGTCTTGCATACACAGAGAGTGAATGTTGATATTGAAATCCAAACCAAGTAAGCGGCTGCTGTGGTCAGGGACAAGAAGAGCCCTCACACACAAAGGAGGGAGGCTTTCCAGCAGAAAGCGAAAAGCCTGAGTGATGAACTCTGAGTCACTTATAATACCTGCTCTCTGAAATCGAGTCCAGAGTTACTGCATCATAGAGAACTCTGCCACAAACTTCTGGTAAGGCCTGAGGGGATTACAAACCTTAAGTAATCCTTAATATTCTTTCCATATTCACATTTAGATTTCATGGGCCAGGAGACCTGAAAGTAACAATTATTTGGAGCTTTTGCAGAATATTAGAGGATTTAAATTGAGTTGACACAGAAGGCCACAAGTAAAATCATGGAAATGTATTTATTTTCCAGTGAGGATTGTTCTAAGTATCAAAGGGATGTGTTTTGTACCAGTCCTACATTAAAGTATATTTGGAATTTGGGAGAGTGGTGTCATTGTGTGTTTATTTCTTTTTACTTGTAGATGAAAATGAGGCTCTGTAATAAATCCAAACAAAAGTAACCTCATGAATTCCTAGTTGCAAGTCATGGTGGGTAGTCACACCCCAGACCTCTAAAAGATTCATCTTTGCCTTAAAGCAAGTCCTGCCCATTGTTTTCATAGGTTAACACACCTTTGAAATGCTTTGTCAAACCCTTCAGGAGAGCACCTAATCTTGACTATCCTGCAATCCAATTACAGAAATGTCCCTGCCTTGCTTCCTCCTATTTTCATGTAATCTTCCCTTTAATTCTCTCCTAAATCCCAAATGTGTAAACGAAACTGCAAACTGTCATTCTGGGAAGCATTTTTCTCACAGTCTTTTGAGATCTTCGTTCAAGAAGTGTCCTCAAGTTGGTTCAAATAAACTCATAAAAATTCTCCACAAGGTTTGGTCATTTTTACATTGATATATTCTATGAAAATTCCTTCTTAGGCAAAAAGCCCCAAAGCACAGGAAATACAGTGAGGCTGCAGTGGGTGGTGAGTAGACAAAAAGCTGCTTTTGTGCCCAAAGTCTTCAGAATGGGCACCAAGAAATAACCATGCACATAACTTCCAGGAATCTGGAGATTTGAGGAAACACTTTTCTCAGAAAACTGCCTTGCAAACACCCTTCCTACAGCTTCCTCTTGCCCACTGGTCTTTAAGGGGTTCCCCGCAACACAGGGCACCAACCTCGATGCCCTCTCCAACGTGCCTCAGAGAAGACAGCATGTTTCCTTTAATCCTCAGAGGACGGCTCTCTCTTGTCTTTGGTACTTCCCCAGGGATTTTTTTTTTCTTGCTGTTCATTACCATTTTCCTAATTTTGTTACCCTTTTTAAAAATAGAACTGTGATAGAATGAAGTTTTCTTTAACATTTTAGTTTTGTTTTGGCCCACGGGGATATACAATAACATTTCTATTATCCTTCCTTCCTTTTGTTCAAGTACATTTTTGGGCTATACTTCCATCGGCTAGATCTTTTTTGCTGGGAGTGGCTGAAATTGCTCTAGAGAGGAGATGTGGGCGGGGGATGGCAGTAAGAAAGTCAGAGGCAGAATAGGATTCTGACATTATTGATTGCCAGGTAAATCTAAATTTCAATCTCTCTCTCTCTCTCTCTTCCTCCTCCCTCCACTGCCCTCCCCTCCCCTATTCTCCCCACAGACCTGTCCTCCCCACCCTTCTCTCTTCTCTCCTCTCCTTCACTCCATGTGTGTGTGACCTTACTTAGGAAAGGTTAATCACCATATTTCCAATTGTTAGAAGAGATCAGATGATACAGTGAACGATCAGGAGCTCAATTTTGATGTATTTGAAATATCCCTGGAGCAAAGGCTTTGGTTCTAGTTCTTACATTGCCACTAAGGTCCAGCTTGTGAAATGCCAAGAGCGGGAAAGACTAGAAATCTTTAAGTTACTTCCCCTCGTCCTCCTCCCCCAGTTGCCTCTTTCCTACCATATTCTGGTAGGAAATGAAAGCTTAGAATATAATTCCAACTCTTCCAGGAAGCTAGCTGGCAGAGCCTACCTCTTTAATTCTCTGGGTTAGAAGAAAGTTCTGAGACCTTTCTCTTTGCCTATTTCAAGATGTTACCTATTTTTCGAAACATAGGCAATATGCGTCTTCCATCATGAAACTTCCTCTTTTTCTTCCAAAACAAAAAAATAAATTTTCAAAATTAAAAATAAATAAAAGATTTTCTTTTCCTAAATATCCAAAGATAATTTAAAAGTACATTAAAAGCACACAGTAGTGTTTTGTTAATCAATAATGAGAATTCATTGTATGACAGTGCTAGGTTAAGCACTTGCCATGTATTAACTCTGTAGGTAAATACAACTTTTATTTCCATTTTGCAATGGAGCAAAGAGACGCGAACATGAGTAGGAGACTTGCCCAAGGCCATTGGTAAATGGTGCAGGTACTTATTTGTTTTATTTATAGAGATAGTACTCTACTCTTCATCTTTCATTGATATTTTTACTAAGTATGTCTTATCTACATTTCCTGCTTGCAACAATAACTAAGATTTGTAAAATTCTTTATATTTTACCCATTCTTGAAGGCCTAAGTTGTGGAGACAGAGCAGGGGCATGACCCAAGAAGGTTCAGGGTTAACTTAAGGGCTGTCTTAAGGGAAGGGTGCTCAGATATTTCTCAGGTTGTGTTACTTCCAACAGGATTGCTGGGTTTCACTTTATAAGGGCTGTTAAAGGAGGTCATAGAATATAAGGAGCCCGGTCAACATGGCCAGTGGCTTTATATGACCAGGTCAGAATACTCACTCGCACACGCCTTGATATTAGTTCACAGAATGGTCCCTCCTCTAAGAATAGAATAAAGCTCCAGTTCCACTTAACCAATACACACTGAGAAAAAGTAAAGTGAGGAAAATGGTCACTTAACTGAATCCCACATGTTATAGTTCATTTATCTCTTCAGTGAGTAAATAATGAGGACTTACAATATGCCAGATTCTATGTGCATGTTAGAGCTTCAGAAGTACAACAACGAATAAGAACTTTTCCATACCTTTTAAGATTGTTGTCAACCTAAAGGAATAAACTGAGGCAAGTTCAAATTACAAGGAAATAAGTTTATTCTGGAATGTTAGAGAAATTGCAATTTGGGAAATGCATGCTGCATACAGGTGAGTCCACTGAGGGTCTGGGGCAGGCTGTATTTACGGGCAAGGAGTGCAAAGAGGGGTAAGTCCAGTCAGAATCCAAGCAGTAAGTCCACTGGCTTGAGGATGGGAGAGATTTTGGTCAGGAGATAAGTCTTGGTCTTTTGTAAATCAGGCATATATGAAATCTCTCAATTCTGAAGTTCCATTCTTCTGAGGGCTCATGCGTGATATTCTCCATTTTAAGTCGCCCCCCCGGTTCCATTTTAGATTGAAATCCTTTCACAATTTCACAATTTGTGAAGATACGTACAAAAAGGTAGTTTCCCATGCAGTGTGATGGTTGTTCACAATGACAAAAGCAGGAGGCTATGCAGAGAAGAAGTCACTTATGCTGAGGGGGGTCAGTTAAAGAAGAAGGTGGTGACAGAGAGGAGGAAAGTGGTTGAAGGAACGAGACACGGGGAAAGTATTCATGGCAAAAGGAGCAGCATGCACAGAGGTAAGAAAACAGAGCAAGGCTGGAGGGGCTCTGGGAGTCCAGCACCCCTGCGATGCACGTGTGCAGTAGCACTGGACTGCATTCCACTTCTTGGTCTCTGAGGGTAATACTGCGACTCAACCTACTCATCTAACAATATGTCATATCACACTAAGGGAACTCCTCCAGGTCTTTGGACAAAAAAGTTCCAACTCATTTAAAAATAATTTATACTCACAATATTCAGTATCTTGCTTCAGAAATAAATGGGTGGAGAAGAGTGTCCTGGTTCTGATGCTGTATTACAAACTGTCCCAAACGTAGGGGCTTAAAATGACAACCATTTTATTACGTTCACAGATAGTGTAGGTCAGGAGCTCATAAAGAACCATGGATAAGCCTCTCACACATCTGCGGCCTAAGGCCACCCCTACAGAGTGCAGAGCTGTCTTGTGGTGGATCACTCAGACCGCACAGGGTGCGTGCAGCAAGCCAGTGGCATGTGAGCGTCTACTTGGGAGCAGACATCCTCCTCTGGTTTTCTTGGTTCAGCCCTTTGAACTGGGCCTTGTGTGGCCTTCCAGTCACTGATGCCTGATTAGTACCACTGGCTTGGGGGGAGGGGGGCGCTTTACTCTCACTCTAAACAAGGTTTTGTGAAGGAACTTTGTAAATGAACTCATCTCCTGAGGCCCCTCTCTTGACTACCTTTCTTTCCTCTTTTGTCTCACCTTTCTTCCTCTCAGCTCAGAACTAAGCCTGAGTTTGGGATGCCCAGATATTTTTATAGGAACAAAATGCTGTGTCCCTGTTAGATTCCTGAGAATTCTCAAACCTCTTATTATTTTTTTTCTCTTCTTCCATCCCAGCATAATTTGATAAGCTAAGAAGCTTATCAAAGGTAACAGTAATAAACTATGTCTCATAGGTTTCTGTTCAAATTTTTATTTCAAAATTATTTACTTATTTTAAGAATGGGCAAGGCACTCATATAGATCAAAATTTCAAAATTCTAAGACGAAAATAGGCTCCCTTCCACATTATCATGTGCCACATAAATCTCTCCAATTTTTCTAGCACAGGATCTCAAAATATTCATTGAATTTTAACAGTCAAGTTCCCAGCCAAGTGCACACAGCACATGAGATGGATTTACTGTTAAGTTAATGAAACTTAAATCTTCAAGGCTCCTCACTTGCTTGGGTCCTGTCTTAGTCTTTTCTTGCTGTTATAACAAACTACCATAGACTGTGAGACTTATAAACAACACAAAACTTATTTCTCACAGTTCAGGATGTTAGGAAGTCCAAGGTCAAGGTGCCAGCAGATTTGGCATCTGGTGAACATGTGATTCCTGATTCATAGCCGTCTTTTCTCTGTGTCCACACATGGTGGAAGGAGACAAGGGAGCTGGGGCTTCCTTTTTAAGGACATTAATCTCATTCATGCAGGTTTTATCCTCCTGACCTAATCACCTCCCAAGGTCCTACCTGCTAACACCATTACACGGGGAGTTAGGATTTTAACATAATGTTGGGGGAGACACAGAAAATTTCAGTCTATAGCAGACCCACTTCCAGGTCACATTCCAGGAAGACTAGCAATTTGCTGATAGGCCTTTGTAAATTTTACAATCATAATAGATATTTTTACCACATCAGTTAAATCTATTGCCTCTTTCAATTCCAGGACCTGCAGTTATTTACTATATAAAAGTGCTCCATGGCACTTGGATTGGACATCTATATAGGGGAAAAAGCATTGTAAAAGTGGGAGGGTCAGTTTATTAACAAAAATATTATATGCTATTTTTCTAAATTTTATGATGTCTGTAGTATCTGTTAGCACTTTTACATTTGTAATTTTCTCATTTCCTTTATCATTTTCTAAACACCTTTTTACACTTTTTTTTTGTTATTTTGTGTTCTTTTTCTTAAGTGCTCATTATTTAAATAACTTTAGGCCTCACAAGACATTGATCTTCTCCTATGTAAACAGAACAGCAGGTGTCTCACTACTTTCCTTTACCTGTGGTTTGCCCATCATCTGGTGTGAATGAACCAGACAATAGAAGGACAGGTTGTGTTTCCCACTGTGTAGTCTTGGCACTTTCTTGGCCCTTGCCAAAGTTACCACATCATGATCTCTATCATTATTGTTATAGCAACAGATTAAAATGTAAGGATTAAGAGTCTTGGCTATGCCAATGCCAAATGAGTTGAGAGAAGAAAAAAAGAAAAAGGAGAAATCCAAAGTCAAGGTGAGGCGGGGAGCTGGAGACAGCTTCCCTTTGCTGTCCCTTTCTTTACAAGCTTTCCTAGTTTTATTTCCAGTTTGCTCAGCAGCGTGTGCACACTCTTTTTCTGACCTTGAGAGGCCATTGTTAGATATGCACAAGGGAAGAACACAAAGGACTCCAGGTAAACTAGACACCAACACAACACCCAGAGTCTGAGTCATTTGTTTTCTCTGACAGCACTTTACCATGCTGCATGGAAGGAGAAAAGATCATCAGTAAAGTAAATGGCTCAAATGAAGTTATAAATCAAGTCTGTACTCTTCAGGGGGTTTATTCAACTGAAGACATGTCCAATCCAGGACCTCATGGTTTTATTTTGTGCTCATATAGAAAAATAACAGTTAATACAGTCGACTATCCCACAGCAGAAGAGTATTATTAAAAAAGAATACTTTGCAATGTTGTTTATTTCTCAAGACAATCAGATATTTTAACATTCAGATTTAATTTAAAAAATACAACTTATATGGAATTTTGATATTTACCCAATCTTTATTACCCTGTGTGTTTTATGAGGTCTGTCCAACCATGTACTATGAAAAATGAGAGATATTTATTGAAGGAGATACAAGAAACATTGTACATAGGACAATGACAACTCAGTCACCTTCAAAGTAGGCACCTTGGGACCTCACACAGTTCTTCAAAGCACTATCAGCAGCCCCATCATATTTTCTTGAATCTCATCAAAGTTCTGAAATCTCCTCCCTTTCAAAGGTGATTTTAGTATTGGGAAAAGCTAGAAGTCACAGAGCACCAAATATGGGCTGTAGCAGGGCAGAGTCACCAGGAGATTTGAAGTTTTGCCAAAAAACTCTGCATGTGATGTGATGCATGAGTGGGCATGTAGTGATGAAGCTGACAATCACCTGTTGCCCATAATGGTGGCCTCCTGAGTCATCCAAATTGTTACGCAGAGGAATGTTCGGTTTAATGCAAAATTTGATGCAGATTCGTTTCTGTACTTGCTCATTTTGAATGCAATGGCCACACAGTACACATGCTCACTCAATGGCGTCTATTGCACCCACTGACGAGTACAGTGAAGTCATCGTTGTTCACGCATGAGCATTCTAGCCCACTCTCCTTTGCTGCCAGGTTACATCAATGTTGTGTGAACTGTTCGTTATATCAACAATGGCTGGACCTTTTCTGGACAGATCTCATATATTTCAGAATACGAGTATCTCAATAAGATCAATTGAATGGACCCTGATCCAAGCTACAAAAACCCATGACCTTCAGAGGTGGATTAAGGCTGGTTAAGGCCCCAGGCACAGAAGAAAATATTGGGCCCCTTAAAAAAAAGAGACAGGGAAGATAAAAATACATGTTTAAAAATACATATTTTTAAAACCGTAAATGAAACAAGTACATATCCACAAACTAATTTTCATCCTTGCGTATTTACACATACGGTCAGTCTGCCCCGCAGGAGAACCTTTGTAAGTACAAAGTAGCAAATACGACTCTATTGCTCCCATGAGCAGTAGCGCAGCCGCGCGGGGCCTATGCAGCATAATATGTGCACAGTATGCAGCGCAGTAATGTAATAATGAAAATAAGCGAATATAAACATCTATCAGGTTTTACCACTGATTATAAACTTGTAGGTAATTAAAACTGCACATATGAAACCAAACTTGGTGTCATTAGAAAAAAGTGTAAAGTTGGGGTTTTGCTTCAGAAGTCGGGGCCCGGGGCGCACGCCCGGGGCACCCACCGTTAACTCCACCTCTGAATTGACCTCTATATACACATTTCCAGGTTCTCCCAGTTCTCTCTTTCTACTTGATTGATTCTACTTTATTCTAACAAGAAAAAAGCCAAAATGAGAGGCAATTAGCATCTATTTGAGATAAAAAAGAACTGCAACCTGTGTAGCACAGATTCAGGCAAAAACCCAAATACTGTCCCGATTATGCAGGGGTTTTTAAGAGAAAAGAAAAGGGATAACTACATGAATAGAAGAAAGAGATTTCTATGGGCGATAACAAGCTGAGCCACTCTTCGGCTGTGCTTGGTCGGTTATTCATTCTGTCTTCAGAAGGAGTCCGTAATCCTCATCCTCGTGGTCAGGGTGTCTGCTTCGCTGTTGCCTTTGCCAGCGCTTGTTTGGAAGACAATGTTGCTATGGCTCAGTCTGAAGGTTATCTGCCCAGTTTGGATACTGTAAAGGTTCAAGCAGCAAGACATGCAAGGCAGTTGCTGCGGAATGGCTGCTCTCCTCCATTTAAAAAATGGCTCCATTTCTGTCAACTTTTCACAATGTTTACTCGGAGTTTTCTACTTATTACATATACACAGTATAATGTGATACACTGTGTAAGAGGAGCTACAGGACCAACAGGGATTACTGCATTGGTTTGGGGGAATGGGAGTAGGAGGAGAAGGTGAGGAAGACTTTGAAAGCTTCTTAGAAAATCATCTAACCTGGATTTTTAAACTTTTTAGAGCAGAGACCATACATGTTTTGCCTGCCACTCTCTACCCAGCACAAAGGAGTTCCTGGCATTTGGGAGTTATTGTGGTACAGGAAGGGATGCGATAGTAGAAAAATGAAATTGTTTCAGGTAGAGATACTGGAAAGACATCTTCAAAGGAAGAGAAAGAGTTAGTGGTGAAACAGCACCAGATGTTGGACTTGGGTCCTGGAGTTTCAGCTAAGAAAGAATTCAGAACTGAAAGTCAAATACAAGTGAAAGTTTAGTTATAAAGTCACAGCCCTGGCTGGTGTGGCTCAGTGCACTGAGCGCCAGCCTGTGAACCGAGAGGTTGCCGGTTTGGTTCCGAGTCAGGGCACGTGCCTGGGCTGTGGGCCAGGACCAGGTTCTCAGCTGGGCCCACGTAAGAGGCAACCCACCTTCCCCCAGCCTTTTCCACTCTCTAAAACAAAAATAAATAAAATCTTAAAAAGAAAAAAGGTACAGAGGTAGAAAAAGTGAGCCAGCTGGGCAAAAGAAGGACCCTTGAAACAAGAAAGCAAGGATATATGCCAGGGGGAAGGAGAGGCGGAAAGGCCCCCTTAGGCATGCTCCAGAGAGAGGGCTTGGGCTAGGGAAAGAAGGGAGTGGGGGGAGGTGTAGGTGCGCGCGCGCGCGCGCGCGCGCGCGTGCGTGCGTGCGTGCGTGTGTGTGTGTGTGTGTGTGTGTGTGTATGAGAGCAAGAGAGAGAGAGAGAGGGAGAGAGAATGTGAATGTGCTGCGTCCTTTGTCTTAAAAAGTTTTATCTGTTTGGTGGGTACTATAGGGGAGGCCTCAGAGAAGTATCTCATCAGCATTCCAGGTGTGTTCTCTCAAGGCTGTGGTCCCCACTGACTGGTCAGCATCAGAAGTATGGGGTCATCAGTCATCACAGTTGGTCCTGATGTGAGCCCTGGCCATATCCTGCCTGGCCTTGCTGCTTTTCTGGGCCTGGAGCTGAAACACAACTGAGGCCTAAATGTCGTCTCTAGAGCTTAGTGCTTAAGAGAGTGGTCATGCAAAGGAGTCATATGGGGCTAGTCTCTGGCCCCCTTGTTTCTCCACTAACGGGTTCTACCATACAACGGGGGCCACCACGTGACCGGTGATATGAAATATCAGAGGATCCAAACCGCATGACCAGCGATATGCTAGAGAAGAAAAGGTCACCGTACACTTGTCTGTTGCTAGGTACCTGGGACTTTCCACTCTGGTGACCTTCTGTACCTAGCCTATCATTCCTGCTCTGCTCAAGTCTGCTTAACTCCCTGCTACAGAAGGACAGAAATTAACATATATTTATTGTGGGCCTAAAATGTGCTAAAATGCTATATGGATGTGGCAAAAGATAAATTTGAGTGGTGATCAGTTAGTAAGTACATCCACACCTGACAGCGTCACTTTTTTCAGTAATATTCAAAAAGAGGTCATTTACTTGGAAAAAACCAGGTAGCTGGCAACATAATTGTGCTACAGCTGAAGC
This sequence comes from Mormoops blainvillei, assembly GCA_004026545.1. NCBI lineage: Eukaryota > Metazoa > Chordata > Mammalia > Chiroptera > Mormoopidae > Mormoops > Mormoops blainvillei. The sequence continues at coordinate 27,041 of PVJD01009532.1, forward strand.
TCTCAAAACTCTAAACTACAATTTGTATGAGGAAATAAATTCCCTTTGTTATTTAAGCCAGTTTGAAGCACCTCCTATTATTTGCAACTGAGAGCAGCTGAGCTTTATGTCAGATGAAATAAAGGTTAAAAGCAGAAAAAGTGACCTGTTCTCACTGAGCTCTAAATGTGGCCTGAAGAAAAGCAGCGGCAGTACTGTCACCTTGGAACTTGTTAGCAAAGTGAATTCATGGGTCCCAACCCAGACCTACTGAATCTGGGGGGCGCAACCCAGGGACTGTTATTTTAACAAGTTTTCCCAGGGACTTTTATGGATGCTGAAATTTGAGAAAGATGGCAATCCTAAAAGCCCCTCATCTGCATTTCTAACAAGCCACAGTGTTGCGGGTGCTTTCGGAGGGCTGGTCAGCTTCTGAGTAGCACTTCTGTGAAATACCCGTATTCTGTTTCCTGAGTGGATGTCGAGGCAAACACTTCAGAGCTTTGAGAAATGCATACCAAGTTTTTCTACGGACCAGATATATAGGCCCTGACTAATTCTGAACTAATTTCAAGCAGGTCTCTTCCCAAAAGAAGAGGTGAAGCAGTTGGGAATTTATTTCTTCTCCGGGTCAGCAGATCAGTGATAAAAGTATATCCTATAGGTTCTTGGACTGCTAGCAACACTATAGGTCTCTAATGATTTTAAATACAAAAGGGTAGTTAGTGGCAATATTCTGGGTAGTTCACAGAGAGAGAGGAATCAATGTGGCTTTGTAAAGGCAGAAACATGGGACCTTTCTCAATAGAGTGCTATCACTGGGTGATTCAGTTACAGCTACCTTGTATTCTTGTGTGTCTTCAGTCAAGTGTTTAGGTCTGTCATTCCCAGTGGAAAGAAGGCAGGCTGACCGAGCTTGGGGCCCCACGATCATCCGTGTGTTTGGAAAGCAAGGAGCTCAGGCCTGGCAGACTTGCAGGAAGAACCACATGGAGGGAGCAGGTGAGATGCTGTTCCCCTAAAGGACGAGTTGCTAGACATAAAAAGACACAGATGTCCACAATAATCCTTCTAATACAGAAAAGTGAGAAAAAAAGTGTACGGAATAAAAGCTTACACAAGGAAGCAAAGGCTGAGTCATGAGAATAAAGTTTGGCAAGTGTGACATTAATCTAATGGAATATAAATATTTAATGAGCAAGAAAATAGTTGAGGATATTGCGTATTCATAACAGGTATGAGGCTTGTTTTACATAGAGCAGGGCCTGTCAATATCAGCATAGTTTACATTTGTTTTCTATTGGGAGGGATGCTGATCTGTGTACTGAAAATGTTTAGCAACATCCTTGGCCTCTACTCACTAGATTCCAGGGCTTCCTCCTTCTCTACTTATGACAACTACATGTGTCTCCAGATATTGCCAAATGTCCTGAGTCAAAACTGTACCTGGTTTAAAACCATTGATAAAGACTTCAAGTCATCTGGAAAGACAAGATCCAGTAAGGATGATTCATTTAGATGCAGATGAACGTAAACACCCTTATCATTCAGGAGATGTCTTGTTTTCCCAAAAGATGTCTCATGTAAGCCAAGGATAGCTTTTGCAACATGGCCAACTATTTCTCACTCTTGCTAACTTAGAATTAAAGGCATCTGAAATAGAATTCTTTCTGAAGTGTTGAGGAACTGAAGTGTTCTGAAAGTCAGAGGAAATAAAGAACAAATCCTAGGTGGTAATTTCAAACATATCTTTCTATTCATAAGACTTTAGAAGAGAAAAACTGTCTCAGTTGAACATTTGACTACACAGAAGGTATTTCATTTTGATTTCTGGACAACAGCATAAGATACTGGAATGGTGAGTTCTTGGATGATGTAGTCTATCTCACCAAAGGTGGAACATTTGTGTGTCTGGAATGAATAGTACTTCTCAAAGGGTGGTCTACATCAGAATTATCTCCCAGAATATCTATTCCTCGGCCCTACCATAAACCTGCTGAGCCCACTGGGAAAAGGGAATCAGAAGTCACTGAATTTGCAACTCTAAATTAGCTCTACAACTACTTCTTATGCACTGTGAGCTTTGAGAATTTGTGGTCTACTAGATTATTTATTTTTCAATTAAATAGCTCCAAACCAGGCAAAGAGTGGTAACGTGAAAACGGGAGAATATACCACGTATGTGACAACTCTAAAAAATGACAGTACCAATAGAAAACAGTAATAAAGAGGAAAAGAAGCACTGGCTGGTGTGGCTCAGTTAGTTGGAGCACTGTCCCATAGACTGAAAGGTTGAAGGTTTGATTCCTGGTCAGGGAACATAACCTAGGCTGTGGGTTCAATTCCCCATCAGGACATGTAAAGCAAAGAAAAAAATGTCCTTGGGTGAGGATAAAAAAGAAAAAAGGGAGAAAGAAAATGTATATGTACGTGTTAACTCGTAAACTTGAGATGATTTCCTCAGATAATTAAACACTAATCTTAAAAGGATTGATTGAAACTCAAGACTGAAATATGGTGATTTACGCTTGAGCCCTTTGAAAAAAATACATCTTCGGGCTGGGATTCAGAGGCCTACTGTATATCAAGAGTGTATACTCTGGAAATCTCCAAATTAGATTTTAGAGTTCATTTCCATGAGAATACAGGGAGAGAAACTGAGGCGATATCACAGGGGTTACCACTGTTACCAGACAGGGGCCTGGCCCTGAGTGGCTCTGCGTGGGACCAGCTATAGTGTAGAGGTGGGCTCTTGACTTAGTGCAGGAACATTTCACAACACGAGTGCCGGTGACTAAGAGGGCTCATTGATTAAAGCTGGGGACGATGAAACAAGGACAGGCTTAGCACAGAGCAAGAAACAGGAGAGTCTAGGCTGGGCTGTTAGTCCGCTGGGAAGTCAAGCAAAAGGGGGCTTTAGGGACAGGTTCAAGGACATTCGCCTGGGACAAGCTGCCAGCTGCCCACTGCCTTAAAGTTCAGGAGATGCGTGTGTGGGGAATGAAGGTGGGAAAAGAAATGGCGTGGGTTGCTCCCCAGAGGGAGAGTGCATGCTGGGTCCTTTGTCTTGAGGTTTTTATCTCTTTCTTGCAGGAGGGAGGTCTTAGGGGAGGGTTTCAGCAGAACATTCATTAGTTCTTCAGGTGCGCCCTTTCAGGGTCATGGTCTCCACTGATTGGTCAGTGACAGGGCAGAGGGGCTTTAGTCATTTGATTCTGGCATCACCCACCCGGTTTTGCTGCTCTTCTGGACCTGGAGCTGAAACACAACTGAGACCTAGCTGTTCTCTCCAGGGAGGAAAGGTCGGGGGAGAAAAAGCCTGGGAGGCGAGGTCCTTGTTTTCCTAGTTTTCCCCAGGATAAGCTCTCAGGGCTTTTAGCCCTGGTGACCATCTGCACCTAGCTATAACTTGCTTCGCCAGTTTGTTTAGCTGTCTCAGTTTTTCTACTCCATTTACCAGGAAATTTCTCTAGGTTCTTACTATCCTGTCTCAACATGACAAAGAGCAGGGACCAGTCACAGAAATAAACATATCCTGACCAAGAAAGGACACAAAGCCAACCTAGTAACATCTGCCAAAACACTGTTTCAGGTCAAAGAAGCGTTTCTGACAAATACTTTACTGTCATTTGGATAATTTCATTCCAGAGAAGAAGGTAAAGGGTCTAGGGGAACTAATATTTGGGGTATAAACACATAATGTAATGAAAGAGATTGACCTTGGGAAGAAAATTGCCATGTTTGTCAGCTTATCAGAGCCAGAGAACAAAAAGACCACACATAGGCCGAAGTTTGCTTTAGGATGCAGATTTCAAGAAGTTCAGAGGAAAAAAGCAATCATGACACAGCATCACAAAACATCTGGAAGGCAAGTCTACTAGAGAGATTGCAAAGCTCTCAGAAAAAGCAATTCATACTGTACTCTTGCAAGGGACCTCAATTAAGAACAAAAGAACATAATTTTAAAAATTAGTGGCATTGTACAGAGTGTTTGCTGAAGTATCCAGATTGTTTTAAAAAGTAGTAAGCTTATGGCAGAATTACTTATCAAACTATTAATTTGTTTACTCTTTATTTTTCCATCTCTCATTTCAAAAACAAAAATGGTCTGGCTCATTCATTTCCTCATAAATTTTTCTAGAGTGGGCAACAGAGACTTCTTTGGTGTATGGCTTTTCTTTATTTTTCTGTAAAATCCCTTGAGTTGATTATAGAGATCAAGTGACTCATGTTCCTGAAAGGCTGATGTAAGAGTGGTATAAACACTTTTGAGAGATTTCCTTAGCCTGGGAAGCAGATAGAGGTTAGTGTGTTCTGAAAACAGTCAAGTCTCACATCCAACATGACCACCCTCCAGGAAGTTCCCCAGACCACAGGAAGAAAGCCGGTGTAGCGCAGCTACAGAGCACAAATAGCAACCACTGTCGGTACCTAAATTACAAAAGCTGTCTATGCCCCAGCGAATCAGAAAGGTAGGATCATGTGTTTCAGGTCAAGGGGCATCGAAGAAGTCACCAGTATGGACTGATGAACAAGGACGATAGCACCATTCCTAATATTCTGGTATCCTACGTTGGAACCTTCACACAAATTTTGATAGAAGAGTAAAGAACTCCAGTAAGAAATTATATTGAATTTTTCAACATGTATTAGCTGTGTGTTACTGGTAAACTTAATCAGCCTCTTTATACTTCAGTTTTCTCTTCTGTAAAATAAGGATAATATATCTCAGAAGGTAGTACAGAGAATTAAACAAGACAAGGTAAATTTAGTGGCAACACAGTGTCAGAAATGTAATAGGGACTGGGTTAATAATTTCGTTCTTTTTGTTTTCCATGTTAAAAATTCTTGAGATTTCTGGCTGACCTTAAAACAAGAGGACTATTTGGAAATCTACAAAGGAGAACTAACTCCAACTAGGCCCTTTTCTCCACCAATGAAGGACGCTGGACCTAATACAAAAGCAGAAATACTGCCTAGCCAGTTCAGAGAGGTATATATCAGTCAAGAAGCCCTGAATGTGTACACGGTATTTCCAACCAGCTCTTTAGGGCCTCACTTTCAAATATGAAAGAGAAATAAAGAATTATTAAGCATTGGGGGAAGTATCTAAAACGAAAGAGATAAATCAAAACAAAAAATCAAAAAGCAAAGAGATACTTAGAAGAAATAAAGACAATGCAAGGAGTTGAGGAAAAGTTGTGAGAGGTTAAAATTAATGCTCACAGAGATAAGGGAAGATGCTGCATCTGTGAATGATTAGGTAGCTTTTGAAAAATGAACACTCAGAAGAAAGAGTTCCCAGAAATTAAAATATAATCTCCAAAGTGAAAAAACATGTTTGGAAGATGAAGTTAAAATCATTCACTAAGTACAACAACAACAAAAAAGCAAAGTAATAAAAATAGAAGAAACAAAATTTAGGGACCCAGTCTAGGAGATATTATCTAAACAATAAAAATTTGAGGAAAAAAAGGAACAGGAAATGAAAAGAATAAAATTATTTTAAAAAATAGGAAAATCTCTTAGGATATGAATTTTCTAGCTGAAAAAGCCCACTAAGAATTTACCAAAACAAACTGTCATAAATTTATACATACCAATGATAAAATGTTTAAAATTAATCCTGACAGTAAAAACTGTATGTATCGGTAACGATTTTGTGTTGAGAATAAAAGTTTATAGATAATGTATTAACAGTGCTGCTAAATTCTGAGGGAATTTTTTTTCAACATAGAATCATATGTCCAACTCGATAACCAATAAGGTGTAAGGGTAAAAAAAAAAGTTTCAGCCATACTAGATCTCAGTCTGCATGCACCCCTTTTCAGGAAGCTGCTAGAAGATGTGTACCACCATAAACGGGCAGTGGATAATGACACAGGAGAACATGGAATTGTGGGAGTAGGGCAATCCTGCACAGGGGAAAGATAAGGTGATTCTCTAGTATGGTAACAGAACTTCCAAGACGTCAATTGTGCAGCAGAACTTATGCAGACCAGCCTGCAGAGTGGAGTACAAGACAGAAAATCTCAGAAAAGATTCCAAGGAAGAAATGGAAAAAAGTGGAATTGGTTATCCGACAGGCTTTCTGTGTATGATATTGTACAGGGCTGTTGAAATAGTAAGAGGAATGTTTAGCCATATGTTCATGTAAGCAAATAAAAAAAACTTTTCACTTCAGTATAACTAGCAATTTGTATAAAAAAAATACTATTTATGTCATAATAACAATAAAAATACTTTATACAGATTTAACCAATAATAGTGATAATAAGTATAATGGGGGAAATGTGAGATGAAGGGGAATGGAGAATAAAAGAAAGCTAAAATCTTCATTTTCCATAACAGGAAATCAGTTGAGAATATTTAAACATGATGACACAAAAGATAATAGTAAATATATAACTTTTAACTTTTTTGTTTTGGAATAATACATTCACGGAAAGCCCAAAATGTCCAGAGAAGTTCCTGTGGCCTTCACTTAGCATTTTTTTTTTAATTAAAATTTTTTGGGGTGTGACATTGGTTAATAACATTACAAAAGTTTCAAGTGTACAATTCTATAATACACCATCTGTATATTGTATGTTGTGCCCTCCGTCCAAAATCTAATCTTCCTCCTTCACCATATATTTTACTCCTTTTACCCCTCATTCTCCCCCCACCCCCTTTCTGTCTATGGTAATCACCGTATTATTGTGTGTCTATGATTTGTTTTGTTTGTTGCTTTCTGTTTATATCCCACATATGAGGGAAATTATATGGTCCTTTTTCTTTCCATCTAACTTATTTTGCTTTGCATGATATTCTAAAGATGCCTCCATGTTGTCACAATGGCAGTATTTTATCTTCTTTTCTTATGGCTGAGTAGTATTCCATTGTATATATGTACCACATCTTCTTTATCCAATTACTCATTGAAGGACACTTAGGTTGTTTCCATGTCTTGGCTGCCATGAATGACGCTGCATGTATCTTTACTAAGTGTTTTCAATTCTTTCAGGGAGATGCCCAGAAAAGAGGTTTCTGGGTCATATGGTAGCTCTTAATTTTTTGAGGAATCTCTGTACTGTTTCCCATAGTAACTATTTCACTTTACATTCCCACCAGCAGCATATAAGGGTTCCTTTTTTTCCACATCCTCTCCAACACTTATTTCTTGTTTTATGGATGACAGCCATTCTAACAGGTGTGAGGTAGTGTCTCACTGTGGTTTTAGTTTGCATCTCCCTTATAGCTAGCATTCACCAAGTTTTATTCTTTCCAGAGCAAGTGTACCGGTTTACATTCCCACCAGCATTGTATGTATGATCCAGGTCTTCTGGCAGTGTTTGTTGTTATCACGCCTTTTTGTTTTATTTATTCTGATAGTTGTGTAGTGGTATTTTATTTTGGTTTTTAACTTTCATTCTTTTAATAGCTGAAGATGCTGAACATCTTTGCATGTGCTTATTGCCATCTGAATATTCTTTTCAGTGTAATGTCTGTTCATGTCTATTGACAATTATTTTCTTATTGAATTGTACAATAATTTTTAAAAAGACTTTAGTTATTATTTTAGAGAGTGGGGAAGGGAGGGAGAAAGACAGGGAGAGAAACATAAATGTGTGAGAGGCACATCGACCGGTTGCCTCTCGTAAGACCACAACTGGGGACCTGGCCCACAACCAAGGCATGTGCCCTGACTGGGAGTTGAACCAGAGACCTTTTGGTTCACAGGATGATGCTCAATCCACTGAGCCATACCAGCCAGGTCATTATGTAATTATGTTTACTGTTGTGTTTTGAGAGTTTTAAAAATATATTTTAGATACTGGTCCTTTAATGAACATGTGTTTTATACATATCTTCTCTTGGTCTGTACCTTACTGTCTTTTTATCATCTTAAAAGAGACTTTTGCAGAGAAGTTGCTACTTTTTTAAATTTTTAATTTTTATTTTATTGTTGATTTTAGAGAGAGGGGAATGGAGGAAAAAGAGGGGGAGAGAAACATTGATGTGAGAGAGAAACACTGATTGGTTGCCTTCCATATGTGCCCTGACATCTGTCTGGGCTCTGAATCGAACATGTGACCTTGTGGTTTGTAGGACGACACCCCACCAACTGAGTTACATAGCCGGGACGAGAAGTTTCTACTTTTAAAGAAATTTAATTGACTGATTTCTCATTCTACGGAGCATGCTTTTCATGTCAGGAATAAGAACTCTTCACATAGCCCTAGGTACTGAAGATTTTTCTCCTATGTTTTCATTCTTTAAATTGAAAAGTTTGTGCTTTTGTTTGTTTGCCTATAGACAGATGTTCAATTACACTGACAGTATTTTTTGAAAACGCTATCATTCCTTCATGAAAGGTACTTTTGGATCTTTGTGATGTCAGTTGGCCATACTTATATGTGGATATTTCCGTACTCTCTGTTGAGTTCCACTGAATTGTGTCTATCCCTTTCCCAATACCATTGTGTTGCTATTATCGTAGTTATGTATTTTAACCTAAAGTAGTATTATTCCTCCTACATTATTCTTATTTAAAATTGTTTTAGCTACTCTAGGTCCATTAACTCCCATGTAAATTTTAGAGTTAATATTGCCTACAGCTAAAAACAACTTTGGTGGGTTTTAAAAAAAAATTTTATTATTTATGCTATTACCATTGTGCCATATTTTCCCTCTTCACTCCTTCCACCCAGCCCACTCATCATTGTCCTTGTCTTTCACATAGGTTCTTTGACTAACCTCTTCATCTTCTTTCAATAAGTCACCACCTACCACCTCCCCTCTAACAGCTGTCAGTCTGTTCCATGATTTCTATGCCTCTGGTTCTATTTTGCTTGTTAGTTTATTTTGTTCATTAGATTCCTCTTATAAGTGAGATCATACAGTATTAGTCTTTCACCAACTGGCTTATTTCCCTTAGCATAATAGTCTCCAATTCTATCCATGCTGTTGCAAAAGGTAGGACTTCCTTCTTTCTTACTGTTGTGTACTATTCCATTGTGTAGATGTACCACAGTTTTTTTATCCACTAATCTACTGATGGGCACTTAGGCTATTTCCAAATCTTGGCTATTGTAAAAAAAACTGCTATGAACATGGGGGTGCATAAATTCTTTTGAGTTGGTGTTTTGGGATTCTTTTGGTATATTCCCAGTAGTGGAATCTCTGCATCAAAAGGCTACTCCATTTTTAATTTTTTTGAGGAAATCCCATGCTGTTTTCCATAGTGGATGCATCAGTCGGCATTCCCACCAACAGTGCACTAGGTTTCCCTTTTCTTTACACCCTTGCCAGAACTTGTTGTTTATAGATTTATTAATGATAGCCATTCTAACAAGTGTGAGGTGACATCTCATTGTGGTTTTAATTTGCATCTCTCTGATGCCTAGTGATGTTGAGCACTTCTTCATATGTCTATGGGCCACCTCTGTGCTCTCCTTATATACAGTGTCTATTCAGGTCCTTTGCCCATTATTCAAATGGATTTTTTGTCTTCCTGGTATTGAATCATATAAGTTCTTCATATATTTTGGAGATTAAACCCTTGTCCAATGTATCATTGGCAGATATGTCCTCCCATACAGTTGGATCCCTTTTCATTTTCATGATGGTTTCTTTAGCTGTGCAGAAGCTTTTTAATTTGATGTAGTCACATTTGTTTATTTTTTCCTTTATTTCTCTTGCCCTAGGAGTTAATATTGGTAAAAATATTGCTAGAAGAGATATTTGAAATTTTTCTGCCTGTGTTTTCCTCCATGATTTTTATGGTATCATGACTTATATTCAAGTCTGTTATCCATTTTAAATTTATTCTGCTGTGTGGTGTAAGTTAGTGGTCTAGTTTCATTTTTTTGCATGTACCAGTCGAGTTCTCCCAACACCATTTATTAAAGAGACTGCCTTTACTCCATTGCATGCTCTTACCTCATTTGCCAAATATTAATTGACCATAAAGATGTGGGCTATTTTCTAGGCTCTCTAATCTGTTCCATTGATCTATGTGTCTGTTCTTATGCCAGTACCAGACTGCTTTGGTTACAGTGGCTTTGTGGTATAGTTTGATATTAGATATTGTGATCCCTCCAACTCTGTTTTCTTTTTCAAGATTCCTGAGGCTATCTGGGGTCATTTTTAGTTCCATATAAATTTTTGAAATGTTTTTTCTATGTTTGTAAAATATCCCTTTGGTATTGTAATAGGAATTGTATTAAATCTGTAGATTACTTTGGGTAGTATGGACATTTTAATGATCTTAATTCTTCCAATCCATGAACACAGTAAATACTTCCACTTATTTGTACCTTCCTCAGTTTCTTTCTTCAGTGTCCTATAATTTTCTGAGTACAGGTTTTTTACCTCCTTGGTTAAATTCATTCCTAGGTACTTTATTTTTTGGTATTGTTGTTGCAATAGTAAATGGTGTTTTTTTTTTTCTTAGTTTCTGTTCTGATAGATCATTATTGGTGTATAAGAATGCCATCAATTTCTGAATATTGACTTTGTATCCTACTACTTTGTTGATCTAGTAGTTTTGATGGAGTCTATAGGGTTTTGTATGTATAAAATTATGTCATGTGTGAATAATGACAGCTTTACTTCCTCCTTTCCAATTTGGATGCCTTGTATTTCTTCTTTTCTGATTGCTATGGATAGGACGTCAACTACTATGTTGAATAATAGTGGTGATAGCAGATATCCCTGTCTTGTTCCTGATCTTAAGGAAAATACTTTTTGTTATTGCTCATTGAGTATGAGGATGGCAGTAGGTTTTTCATATGTGGGCCTTATTTTGTTGAGGTATGCTTCCTCTAGTTTCATTTTGCTGAGTATTTTTATCATAAAGGGTGTTGGATTTTATCGAATATTTTTTTCTGCATTTATTTTTATGATCATGCGATTTTTTTTCATTTTATTTATATGATGTATCGTGTTTTATTGATTTGCAGATGTGGTACCATTTTGTATCCCTGGAATAAAACCCACTTGATCATGATGTATGATCTTTTTGATGTATTGCTAATATTTTGTTGAGGATTTTAGCATCTATGTTCATCAGAGATAGTGGTCTATAATTTTCCTTCTTTGTTGTGCCTTTACCAGTTTTGGAATTAGGATAACACTGGCCTCGTAAAAAGAGTTTGGAAGTCCTCCCACTTCTTGAATTTTTTTGGAATAGGTATTAGTTCTTCTTCAAATGATTGGTAAAATTTGCCTGTGAAGCCATCTGGTCCTGGGCTTCTGTGTGCCAAGAGTTTTCTGATGTCTGCTTCAATCTCGCTAGTTGTTATCGGCCTATGCATGTTTTCTGCTTTTTCCTGATTCAGTTTTGGAAGATTGTATATTTCTCAAAATTTATCCATTTTACTCAGGTTGTCCAATTTCTTGGCATATAGTCCTTCATAGTAATTTCTTATAAACCTTTGTTTTTCTATGCTATCAGTTGTTACATCTCCCCTTTCATTTCTCATTTTATTTATTTGAGTCCTCTCTCTTTTTTTCTTGATGAGTCTGTTTAAAGGTTTGCCAATTTTGTTTATCTTTTCAAAGAACCAGCTCGTGGATTCATTGATCTTTTGAATTTTTTAATTTTTATTTGTTTTTAGTCTCTGGGTCATTTATTTCTGTTCTGACCTTGATTATATCCTTCCTTCTATTTGCTCTGGGCTTTTTTGTTGCTGTTTCACTAGTTCTTTTAGGTGTAGGGTTAGGTTGTTTATTTGAAATTTTTCTATCTTCTTTAGGTAGGCCTGTAATGCTATGAACTTCCCTGTCAGGACTGCCTTCACTGAGTCCCACAGGTTTTCAGTTGTTGAGTGTTCATTTTGATTTGTTTTCATATGCTTTTTGAATTCTTCCTTGATTTCATTGTTAACTCATTCATTATTTAATAACATGTTATTTAACCTCCATGTATTTGAGGGTTGTTTTTTTTTCCCCCTTGAGGTTGATTTCTAGTTTCAGGCCAAGAAAAGTGTTTGATATGATTTCAATTTCCTTGAATTTGTTAAAGCTTACTTTGTGTCCTACCATGTGGTCTATCTTTGAGAATGATTCATGTGTATTTTGTTTCTTTTGGGTGAAATGTTCTGTAGGTATCAAATCCATTTGATCTAGTGTGTCATTTAATGCTACTATATCCTTGTTGAGTTTTTGTCTGGAAGACCTGTCCAGTGTTGACAATAGGGTGTTAAAATCCCCTAGTATGACTGTATGGCTGTCAATCTCTTTCTTAAAGTCCTCCCAGATTTTCTTTATATATTTAGGTGCTCCTAGATTGGGTACATGTATGCTTACAAGGGTTATATCCTCTTGTTGGACTGAACTCTTAAGTATTATGTAGTGTCCTTCTTTGTCTCTTCTTATGGCCTTTGTTTTGAAGTCTGTTTTGTCAGACAGAAGTACTGCTACCCCAGCTTTTCTCTCACCTCCATTCACATGGAATATTTTTTTCTATCACTTCACTTTCTGCCTGTGTAGATATTTTGCTCTGAGGTGGGTCTCTTGTAAACAGCATATATGCAGGTCTCATTTCCTTATCCAATATGCTACCCTGCGTCTTTTGATTGGAGCATTTAATCCATTTTCATTTAAGGTCATTACTGATAGGTATTATTCACTGCCATGTTTTTCCCTTTGTACCTGTGTTCCTCTCTCTATTTCTTCTTGTTCTTATAGCAGTCACTTTAGCATTTCTTGCAAGGCTAGTTTGGTGAAAATGTACTCCTTCAGCCTTTTTTCAGTCTGGGGAGCTCTTTATCTCACCTTCCATTTTACATGAGAGCCTTGCGGGATAGAGTAGTCTTAGTTACAGGTTCTTGTTTTCCATTACTTGGAATATTTCATGCCAACTCCTTCTGGCCTATATTGTTTCTGTTGAGAAATCAGCTGACAGCCTTATCAGAGCTCCCTTGTAATAACGAATTGTTTCTGCCTTGATGCCTTTAAGATTCTCTCTTTGTTCTTAAACTTTGCCATTTTAATTGTGATGTGCCTTGGTATGGACCTCTTTAGATTCATCTTGATTGGGACTCTCACTGCTTCCTAATCTTGAGTGACCGTTTCCTTCATCAAGTTAGGGAAGTTTTCTGTCATTATCTCTTCAAACAGGTTCCTATTCCTTGCTCCCTTTATTCTCCTTTCTGGTATCCTGATGATGTGAATATTGTTACATTTCATGTTGTCAAAGCTCCCTTAAATTGCCCTTGTTCTTTTTAAGTGGTTTTTTTTTTCATTTTTTTTTGTTCTGACTGGGTGTTTTTCCTACCTTGTCTTTCTATGGTTCTTCTATGAGGGGGAAATGCCAGTTTGTTTCCCTGGAGAGTATATGGTATGGGTGGGCCCTACAGCCTGTCTCTGACACTGCCCTGAGTCTGAGTATGCTGTTCTCCTCAGCAGGGGTTAAGATGCAGGATGGGAGAAAAGAAAGAATAAAAGGAGAAAAACCCACATAAAACAAACAAAACACTGAACAAACTATTTAAAAGGAAAAAAAAAAGATTCAGGTGGAGGGAGCAGGACTGCAGATGGAGGTTGTGGGGAGCAGTATTCCACAGAGGATGGTAGTTGATTTTCCCCTGGGATGGGTTTGCTCTTCTCAAACAAGATGGCTGCCATGGAATCCAGGTATATCCTGGCACAGAAAGCCCCACAGCCACTCCCCCATGTCACTCTCCAGTGCCCACAACATTAACCTCTCCTCAGGAGACTGCATACTGGTGCTGCCTTCCTTTTACTGGAGCTTAAGATAAGTGATTACAAACATAAGACCTGCGTTTTGAACCCCTTTAAGAATTAAGAATGAAAAAAAAAATTAGTAGCTTTGTCTTCAGTGGGTCTTGTCTCTCCCAGGCAGAGACTAACCCCTGTGGCCTTTCACTGCTGGGTGCTACATGGTCTGCTTATTCCGGTACTGGTGCCCTGTGTTTTGGTGCGTAGTTCGTGTAACTCAGTTCTCTCCTTTCAAGGGGAAGCTCCCACAGCCATGCTGCCACCTCCGCCCACTGCCCTTGTGAAAAAGCTGGCCCCTTTAACGACTTCACCTTTCCTACCCATCATGTTCCCCCATCCACCCTGTCCTTGGTTAAAAGCCTCTTTTTGGCATAGTCTTCAGTTTATTTCAGATGTCCAGCCCTCTCTTTAGTTTTATTTCCAATTTGGTTCTGAGGGGAGGTACGCAATATATTCTTGTCTGCCACCATCTTTTTTTCTGGTTGGTGGGGTTTTGATGGGGATTGTGTTAAAATCATAGGCCAATGCAGGGAGAATTGACATCTTCACTATCTTTAGTCTTCCAATCAATGAACATGGTATGTCTCTCCATTTATTTAGCTCATCTTTGATTTACTTCGTTAGCATTTTGTAAGTTTTAGCATATAGCTGTTATGCATCTTTTTAAAGATTTATTCCTCAATATTTAATTTTCCTTTGAACACCTGTAAATGGTATTTTTTATTTAATTTCACAGAATGTTCTTTGTTAGTATGTAGAAATACAATTGATTTGTATGTTTAATCTTGTATTTTACAACCTTGCTGAACCTCATTAGTCTTAAGAGTTTCTGTAGGTTCCTTGGTATTTTCTACATAGATAATCATGTCATTTGCAAACAGGGAGAGTTTTATTTCTTCCTTTTTTTTTTTTTTGGATAAAACCAAATTTTTAAGAATGGATTCTATTTATTTATATTAAATTTATTGGAGTGACACTGGTTAAGAAGATTATGTAGGTTTATATTTCTATGATACATGATCTGTATATTGCATTGTGTGCCCACCACCCAAAGATAAATCATCTCTCATCACCATATATTTGACCCCCTTTAGCCTTTATTACCCCCAACTCCCTTCCCTTTTCAATCTATATATTTTTAAAATTTCTTTTCTCTGTCTTATTGTATTGGCTAGAAATTTAAATAGTATGTTAAATAAGAGTGGTGAAAGTTGACCACATTTTTCTTTGAATAACTGCACTTTCTGTCCAAATTTTTGAGGCAAAATAAGGATGTGCATTATACATGGGTGTAATGATTACATACAATGGGTATAATAATGGGTAAAATAATCCTGGGTATAATGTGCACAAAAATGTGGGTGCGCATTATACATGGGAAGTGCATTATTTTGGTAATTATAATAAGCAGTTCCATAATTTTTGCTTCTTTTTTCTATCTTCTCTTTCTTTGGTGATATTTTTAATTTTTATTGCCTCAGGAATATTTATAATGCTCTTTTTTTTTTATTATGGCTGCTTTAAAATCCATGTCAAATAATTCCAACATCAAATTCATCTCAATGTCTTTTGATTGTCTTTTCTTTTTCAAGTTGAGATTTTTTTTGTTGGTTTGTTTGGTATGTCAGGTGATTTTTGGTTGGATCATCAAAATTTGTGATTTTAAGTGATTCTGAATTCTATTTAAATCTTCTATTTCAGCAAGCAGTCACCCTTTTCAGCCTGAGCATATAGGTCTTGGTCTACTTTTGTGGACCGTGTTTCCTATAAGAATTTAGTTTTTAAAACCCTTTCAGTACAATTTTGTCCTGTTTCCTTCACTTGGTGTCATTGGTCTGTTGTTTGATTTCTGCTTATGCCTCCTATAGTATAAGAGATGAATTTTCTGGGCCTGGTGACTTTAGGTGGGAAGTAGGAAAGTTTGGGCCTATGAGGGTAGGTGCTAGCGAGGTTCCTTCCCAGTCCCTACAGATGCTGCCTGTGTCATGAGAATGTTGTACCCTGGCCTCCTTCCCTGGTTTCGTTCATGGAGGAGGTAAGAGATGCCAGGCCTCTACCTTTTCCTCAAGCTCTGGGGTCTCCAGCCCGTCTGCCCTGTTTCCCCATCTAGAGTCCTCCGATGACTGTCTGCTATATTATTTCCAGGCTTTTTATTTGTACTTAGTGGGGAGGAGCAGAGAGATGAGTGATTCCATCTAATCCCAAATGGAAGTCCAATTGCCAGTACATTCATTTAAAATTTTTTTAAATTTTAGAAGAAATCACAAAATAATTGAAAACAGTTGATCTGGAGGAGCACAATGCAGAGGAGAATGTCTTTCAGGAAGAGCTAATGACTTCTCTTTCCATTTTTAATCTTTTAATACTGTTTCACTTTTAAAACTATCACAACTTTAATTAGACACGATAGGCAGATAGTGGCCTCAAAAGATGTCCTGCCCTAATTCCTGGAAGCTGTGCATATGATGAGATAACACTCCGGTGAATATATTAGCTTACAAAGCAAAAGGGACTTTACAGATGTAATTGAAGTTACTAATCAATTGACCTTAAAATAGGGAGTTTCTTCTAAATTATCCAGAGGGGCCCAATATAACCACATGAACTGTTAAAAACAAAGAGTAAGGACAGAAGGGGAAAGCCGGAGACAGAGAGATACGCTCTGCTGACTTGGGAGAAGGCAAACATTCGTGCTGTGAACTGCCAGTGCTGAGGGCCAGCCTTTCACAGCTCAGAGAGATCTCTGGCTGACAGGCAGGAAAGAAACTGGGCACACCAAATTATGATGAGTGTTATTTGTACATGCACCCCATCCTAGATTATGAGTTACTTAAAGGCAGGGACTCTGGTGCCTTCGGCAGCTGTCTTTTCCTAATGCCAAGCATTAGGAGAAGAATTTATTTTTAATGTAAAACTGAGACTCAGTATTAAATGACTGTGGAGCAACTGAGTATCTCTACAGGATTAAAAAACATAAGGAAATTTATAATCTCACTGTATATACTTTTTCCTTAAGGAATTAAGTTATCTATTTGAGAGTAAATTGACTATATATAAAATAGTAAATCATATCTATCAACCTACTATCTATCTATCCATCTATCTGTCTATCTAGGTAGGTGTTAGTTATGCATAATATCTCAAAGTTATCCAAGAATCTCTAACATTTTATCATATAAGAAAAATATTTCTATATGGTAAATACTTTTTTTGCATCAAGAGGATTTGACATTCAATCAGGAGTTTTAAAAAACGGAATAAAACAAAAAGTCAACATGTCCTTTCTTTTATCATGCTTATGAATCTTGGGCAAAATAATCTGTACCATTGTAGGTTTTAAGGTTTTGACAACTGATAATAATTTACTCATTTAAGTCTAGAAATTATAATCATGAAAGAATTCACACAGACCTCTCTACGTATCGCCATGTGCTTCTTATTTCTTGTTTAGAAAATTTGATATAATAAATTATTTTCTTTTCTCATTTAAATGTTAATGATTATGGCAAAGATGACAGTAACACGGATAACAACTAATTCTTACTGAATTCTCACTATGTGTCAGGCACTTCTAAGCAATCGGTACATAAACATTCATTTGGCCCTCACAAAAGTCCTCTGAGTTAAGCTAGACTAAGCCGCTAAGTGAGCACACCATTCTTGCTCGATCAAATCTAACCTTGTACAGTGGTATATGCTCAAAACATTTAGAACAAAGAAATCAGAAATGAAAAAGGAACTGCCCTTCTAAGATACATTCAGGAATTCAACTGAACAAGTGACGAAAGTCATGGAGGGACTTTTGACAGGGGCACCGGTATTACTTGATATGTTCCCAATGTTTTTGTGTTGCTAAACACAAAACTGACTTTGTCACTTCTAGCCACTTTTCATAGGCTTTTGCCAAGTGACAGCATTCATTACTCTAATGCTAATTTTAAAAAGCAATAATTTGGTACTTTGAAATTATGGTCACCTGACATTTCTTTGGGCTGTTCCAATGCATAAGCCAATTCTGGATACATTTTTCAGTTTGATTCACTGATGCTTACAGAAATTAGCCAATGTATATATTGTATATTAGTCAATGTATAATTGACTTTAGGAAAATTCTTAAGATGGTGCTGATTTCCATGGCAGTGCTCATGCATGAGAACTGAGACAATAAATTTTAATGTGGAATAATAAGAGCTGCTAAGTACTAAGTGAGTACTCTGCAACACATAGCACGCTGGGTATTTAACATATATCATCTCATTTCATCCTTGAAACAGCCACACAAATTAGCCATTATTCTACCTGTTTTACACATGAGGAAAATTCGATTTTGAGATGGTCAGGAATGGCCACAGTTTATATATTTTCCAAGTGACTAAGATGGGATTCAGTGACTCTAAAATTAGTGAGATTCTCAATAAACCAGACCAACTCTCTGATAAAACATTACGTTTTGTTTCTAAACATTCTTTATTGAATTTGGCTGAAAATATTTTCCTCTGAAGAATATGGACTTTTTATAAAGTGTGGAGCAAAAGTAGTTGTAAGTACATGAAACACAGTTTATTCTTGTACCATTAATTATTGTGTTATTTTCCATATGAACAACTATAAACCTACTTTTGCCCAATCCTGAATTTACAAGGAGTGAATTTATAGAACTTTGTGTTCAAGACAGTTTGTAAAAATCTCTAAGGGCATTTGTGGAGTTTTATGAAAGTTTTAATTTTGCTGTAGTTCTCCCAAAGAAAAACTGATCATTGAGGGACATGTTTTTCTATCTCACAGGATAGATGCTATATTTATTGATTTTTCAAATCAGTCTACCTAAGATCAATTCTTGGCCCCAACATTTACTAATTGTGTAACATTGAGTAATCTTATGCTCTGTGTCTCAGTTTTCCCATCTGTTAAATGGGAACATAAACTGTACTGACTTTGTTGGGTGCTTATTAAAATAGAATTAGGAAATACATGTGAACTCTATCATTGTGCCCACTACACAGCAGATGATGAAACAGACCTTAGCTAGCTGTTATTTTAATATAAAATTTCATTCTACTTAAGAGTCTATATAAACTGCCAAAATGGAATTAAAGAAGATTTTAATAGTTGTCATCACCCATCTAAGGTTCTTTATGTACTATGGCAGCTGGCACTGGTTGCCTAGTTGGCAGCTGTTATTCTTTTCTTTTTTCTTTGAAAGCAGTGTCTGTCTTCTGTGATAGAAGTCCAGACATTCTGTTTTCAGCCACCCTTGCAATGTGAAGCATGGGCACAGGACTCATTCCTAACTAACGGTACCTGCAGGTAAGTCGTCTTGGGGCTCTAAGGTTGGAAAATGGACTTCCTTCCTTCCTTCCTTCCTTCCTTCCTTCCTTCCTTCCTTCCTTCCTTCCTTCCTTCCTTCCTTCCCTCCATCCTTCCTGCCTGCCATCCTTCCTGCCTCCCTCCCTCCTTCTCTTTCTTTTTTTCCCTAAAAATGAAGTTCAACAGAAAAAACTGCCCTCTTTTCTCTTTAGGGGAAAGAGGCAGGATATAGTGCCTGGGACTGTAGTGGTCATTTTGTGATTATGTGAAGGGATTGGCACAAAGAAGAAAGTTGCAGTTGGTAGAACTGAAACAATATACATTAGTTTCCCAGTTATGGGCTGTCATAACAAAATACCACAAACTGTTGGGCTTAAAACAACAAAAACTTGCTGCACATAATTCTGGGGGCTAAAAATCTGAAATCAAGATATCAGAAGGGCCATGCTCCTTCTGAAACCTCGAGGGGAGGTTTCTTGCTTGTTCCAGAACTTCTGATGATTTGTTAGCCACCATTGGTGTTCCTTGGCTTGTAGATAACATGACTCCAATCCTCTGTTTCGACACAGTGTTTTCCCTGTGTTTGTTCATGTCATTTTTCCCTCTGTGCATGTCCATTTCTGTGTCCATATTTCTCTTTTCATAAGGACACAAGTCATATTGTACTGCCCACCCTACTTTAACTTGATTACCTCTGTTAAGACTCCATTTCCAAATGAGGTCACATGCTTAGCCTCTGAGAGATAGAACTTCAAGATATCTTACTGAGGCAACACAATTCAACCAAAACACAGTGGAAAAGCATGGTCCTCTGACATCTCTGGGCCAGTACTAATCCCAGTACTAGCTTTTCTTTTGATTTCTCTGTTATGTGAGACATTTTCTTACCACATGGTTTAAGCCACTATTAGATGGATACTCTGTTAACTTTCATCTGGAATCATCCTAACTCGTCCACATACTTTGGTCTTTTAATTTCTATAATAACACTAAATATGTTATGTAGAACAATGGAAGATTTGTGTTATGAACCCAGATCTATCTGGTGCCAAAGCTAAATCACTTAATCATTCTTTTATACTGCTTCATCCATTCACTTACACATGACTCCATCTCTCTTTTATAATTCTAAGTTAGCACTATAACTTTTATTCCAGCAGAAATATAATACATATTATCAGAATTGAATTTACTTAAATTGAATCCTTCTTGATAGTGAAATGTTCTCCTCATCTAAAGATAATGGGGCAATTAAAACAAAAATCACTTTAAGACTTTTGACACTCATGTCTTTTAGGATGCTTTCCCCTCCCAAATCCAGCTTGCTAGATATTTAGCTTCTTATCCAAAGGGAAGTACTGCTGTGATATATAAACAGTAATAGATTCAACTTTAGCTCCCTTTACTGTTTACTCACTCCCGTCCAAGGCAGGTTAAGTCATCTTTCTCTGGGAGGCAGCTTAAAAATCTTTAACATTATGTGGTGTGAGAGGCAGGTTGCTCTCTACCCTATATCTCTACTATTTTGATCTAAAGTCCTTTACTTCACTTCCTCATCTTTTCTTCTACACAGGTCTCCTTCTCATGTATATGTATTTTAAATCAGAAGGGAACATTCCCTGAGGTTATCTGAAGTCAGAAAAATAATAACACTTAAAGTAGAGCTCTGTTTTAGTCCTTCAGGTTCAATCTGTGAGAAAGGGGAGTGGAGTGTCTTTAATGGGTCTTGATCTCTCTCTCTTTCACATTTAGTGTATTGAATAACACTAGCCTCTAAATTCCAAAAACATCTTAGTGTGGAGACAGCCACATTAACAAAGAATAATAGTATGTAATATTTGGTATTTCTTAGGTATGTACAAAGTCCTGTGATGACAGAGAGAAGGAAAGCTAACTGTGTCAGGGCCTGTATAAGGATCCCTTCAGTATCAAAAAAAAATTTTTTTTTTATTTTATTTTTAGAGAGAGGGGAAGGGAAGGAGAAAGAGAGGGAGAGAAACATCAATGAGAGAAACATCGACCTGTTGCATCTTATATGTACCCCAACTGGGGACCTGGCATGCAACCAGGCATGTGCCCTGACTGGGAACTGAGCTGGTGACTTTTTGCATTGTGGGACGATGCCCAGCCAACTGAGCCACACTGGTCAGGGCAGGTCCATTTAGTTTTTGGAATCTATGCTATGTCTTGAAGGTTGAAAAGGAGTTTGTCAGGCAGATGAAAATAACAGTCTATTCCAGAGTGAGGACAGCGTGAGCAAAGTCAAGTGAAAGAACATGAAGTGTTTTTCAGCCTCTTTCACTGGAAGTGGATAGCCTATGTGAGGGGAAGGAGCAGTTGAGCCTGGAAAGAGACAGTGTTGAGTCCTTCATGCCCCTCCCCCTGCCCCCGTTACATTCTCACTCTGTCCCACAACACACAAAATGAAGAGTTCCACCCCAACCTTATACAAGTCTGCTCTTGAAGCTTCCATGCTATCTACTCTTTGCACCACTTTTGTTTTTCTTCAGACATTTCTAACTTGTTTCTGGGCCTCACACTTTTTTCCTCAACCCTTCAAATTTGATGCTGGCATTTTTATTAGCTTCTATGCTCCTCCTTCTGTATATGGCTCCCGTCGCCTCTCCGAAGAACATTTCTGAGAGTCCCTCAGATAAACAACCCCCATCCTTGCAGGTTTCCTCCTTAATCCTGCCGCTGGTGGCACCCCCTTAAGGCCATATCACAAAAAGCATTTGCCATTTGGGGAAATGCCACTCTGGTTGCAGTGTAAAAATGATTTGGAAAATGGTAAAAACAGAGGCAGGGAAGTCCACAGGCAAGTCTGCAATGACTGAGACAATGACTAATGATGGGCAGCTGATGGAAGAAGAGAGGGAAGCAGATTCAAGACTCAGTAAGTATGATGTCATATTATCGCCAGTCACCATTATTAACTTAGGTCAATGTTCTTTTATTTCTTAAAAGGACTTGCCAATACCTATATATTTTCTCTTGTTTTATACCTTAAATCCATCTCTCCAACTGAAATAAGCAAACAATAATTAATTAGCAGAAATAAACTTTTGGAGCTGACTGTGACATCATCTAAGTCAATTACCTCGCTGATAACAAAATGGAGATCACATTAGAAGAGGCCACACATAGTCATTCTCCTCTTTTCTAATCTATTTTTCATGCAATAACACAAGGACTTTGTTTTTCTTTCCACTCTTTATTTTCACCTGCGTAAATTCTCAATCACATAGAAGTACACATTTACTCCCATATTCTACATTCTCCATCCAGGGAGTAGGGAGGGCTTAGAGAGGTATTGGAAGAGGGATGCAAAATTCATCTGCAAACATCAATGATACTACTTCCCACTGAGCCCAAACCCTCAGCCACTGGGCTGTACAACTCTCTCCTGTGTTGTTAGGTTCTGCTCTATAATCCTGCTTGCTTCCAGTCCAATGGTTATGTCTCCCCTTGGAAAGCTCACACTGTCTATTTCAGGGTGACTTTAAATGGAATGTCCCCCCAGTGACACCTTTGTGGCTTTCCATCAGCATCTTCCATTAAGTACTAGCCAAGTGAGTGTCTGATGGGCTGTGTGAAAGTGGCAATTTTCCAATTAGAAGGAACTTCAATCGTTTTTAACAGCCCCAAGCTCTGTCATACACTTCTACTAAAGAAAGATATTGGTTTATAGCTTGTCACAGAGTGTGAGTCCCTTGTATAATAGCTTTCCATACTTCAGTGTTTACCTTTAAAAGCCCACCTGCTACTTCCATGTTGTTAAATTAAATTGAATTTCTAAGTAAAATAAACAATTTGTTTTTTGGGAACTCAGGGCTAAAGAGTTTTGTGAACGTTAAATTACTTTTTCTTGGTTCACTCCAGGAAGCCTTTATTCCTTTTTATCCACTCTCCATAACTAATTCCAGAGTATGAAGAGGTCTCAAAGTTCTGGAATGATCTGTATTTTCTACATTCCTTTGTCCTTAATTCACGTTAGCAACTTCTTTTTATCCCTCCCACAGAAAAGAAATTCCACCTAGCCTTATTTGTTTATTTTTACTTTTACTGGGATTTCTTCTTTGTACAAAATGAAATGCTCCTTCAAAAGAAAAGTGTCTCAGTCAACAGCATTCTTTTTTCACAGCTGAATACATTTACAATTTTACAAAACA
Organism: Mormoops blainvillei; assembly: GCA_004026545.1. NCBI lineage: Eukaryota > Metazoa > Chordata > Mammalia > Chiroptera > Mormoopidae > Mormoops > Mormoops blainvillei. Next base: position 50,227 of record PVJD01009532.1, read on the forward strand.
AAAGCAAACATTGTCAGCTGTGGCACGTTAGTAGACTTTATGATCTGGAAGGGACTTCAGAGGTCTTATTGTCTGATATTTTGCGAACCAAATCATGATGCAGACTTGGTCAGTGATCACCACATACCAGGTGGAATCTAGAGTGTGAGATGGGAAAAAGGGGAATCTGAGCATCACAGTCCCAACAGAGGGGAATGGTGAAAGAAAGAATCACAAAAAAGTGAGCGATTTTTTGTATTGGTCAATGGGTCAGTGGATGGAAAATGTAAATCTATTTGCAGGTGAAGAAAACGGAACACGGAGAGAGTAAAGACTTGCTCATGATCCCATGGCTAGCCATTGTCGTCTTCTTTGTACATTACACCATAGCTGCTATTTGGTCCATGACTTACACCAAGTGAGACCTTGTCTGCAAAGAGAAATGGAACCTGCCTTTCATTCCTTAAAAGAGTAGCTATCAGAGTCTGAGATGTCTAAGTTAGAATTCTTCTCTGCTATGTGATTTGGGATAAGATGATTTAGCTTCCTAAGCTTCAATTACTTCATTATAGCAATATTAACTGTGTATTTGCGTGCATATATATATTAAGTATACATGACAATGAAATGATAAGTGCATGCAAGTTTTTCTGTTAAAGCCCGACACCATGCTCAATAAAGTTGAGTCATTATTATTAAGATTTAAAAAAATCATATGTAATATGCTTTTGGCAGTACCTAGCAAATAGTACCTACTACATTACAATGAGTTTTTTTCCTCATTTTATTTTTCTTATAAGGTGGAAGGCTTCCATAGCTTCCACTTCATTCCTAGGATCCTCATCAAATCTCCCTTTTCTATTCTCACACTGGGGCCAAAGAAAGACATCTTAGCTACAGACTCTTAAATTCCCTTGAAAGTCTTTGGGAATGAGAAGCCCCCATCATTTCCTATCGATAGACCATGACATTTTCTTAGAATATGATAAAACATCACTCCAACAAAACATTGCCAGATGCCTACATTGTTTTATAATAATATAATTAGTTGTCCTTGAAATCACATTTCTGTCTTAGACATGAACATCTTTCAAATGCTTGTTAGATGTATTTTTACTGATTTATCACCTTTAACTTATCCAGCACCAAGCCTTACTGATTATTCTTTGAGCCCCTTCCCTACAATGTCATTGTTTTTTTGGTCACTGTTCATTTTTCCATCACCCGCAAAGACTCTTCTTGGAAGTCAGGCCTTCACACTGGTACCATAGTGGTCTACCTCAAATACAATGATGAGGTCATCATTCTCTACTTAAAACCCAGCAGTGATTTTGGCAGGTGTGAGGTGATACCCTATTATAGTTTTAATTTGCATCTCTCTGATGATTAGTGACACTGAGCATTTTTTCAAGTCTATTGGCCATCTGTATGTCCTCTTTGGAGAAGTGTCTATTCAGGTCTTTTGCCCATTTTTTAATTGGATTGTTTGTCTTCCTGGTGTTCAGTTGTATAAGTACTTCATATATTTCAGAAATTAACCCCTTATCAGATGTATTATTGGCAAATATATTCTCCCTTTCAGTGGGTTCTCTTTTCATTTTGTTGGTTTCTTTTGCTGTGCAGAAGCTTTTAAATTTGATGTAATCTGTTTATTTTTTCCTTTGTTTCCCTTGCCCAAGAAGATATATTGGCAAGATTATTGCTATGTGAGATGTCTGAGATTTTACTGCCTATGTTTTCTCCTAGGATTTTTATGGTTTCACAACTTACATTTTAGTCTTTTATCCATTTTGAGTTTATTCTTGTGTATGGTGTAAGTTGGTGACCTAGTTTCATTTTTTTGCATGTACCTGTCCAATTTTCCCAAGACTGTTTACTGAAGAGGCTGTTTTTACCCCATTATATGTTCTTGCCTCCTTTGTCAAATGTTAATTGACCATAAAGATGTGGTTGATTTCTAGGTTCTCTATACTGTTCCATTGATCTATATGTCTGTTCTTGTGCCACTACCAGGCTATTTTGACAACAATGGCTTTGCAGTATAATTTGATATCCACTATTGCGATCCCTCCAACTTCGTTCTTCTTTGTCAAGACTGCTGAGGTTATTTGGGGTCTTTTTTTGTTCCCTATAAATTTTTGGAATCTTTGTTCTAGAGTAATGAAATATACCATTGGTATTTTAATAGGAATTGCATTGAATCCATAGATTTCTTTGGGTTGTATGGACATTTTAATGATGTTAATTCTCCCAGTCCATGAACATGGTATATGCTTCCACATGTTTGTATTTTCCTCTATTTCTTCCTTCAGTGTCTTATAGTTTTCTGAGTACAGGTCTTTTTCCTCCTTGGTTAAGTTTATTCCTAGGTGTTTTATTTATTTATTTATTTATTTATTTATTTATTTATTTGCAGTAGGAAATGGGATTTTTTTCCCTTAGTTTCTCTTTCTGATAGTTCATTATTGCTGTATAAAAATGCCACCAATTTCTAGATATTGATTTTTTATCCTGCTATTTTGCCAAATTCATTTATTAGATCTAGTTATTTTCAGTGGAGTTTTTAGGGTTTTCTATGTATAATATCATGTTGTCTACAAATAACATCAGTTTTACTTCCTCCTTTCCAATTTGGATGTCTTTTATTTTTTCTTTTCTGATCAATGTAGCTATGACATCCAGTACTATGTTGAATAAGAGTGGTGAAAGTGGACATCCCTGTCTTGTTCCTGACCTTAAAAAAATGCTTCTAGTTTTTGCCCATTGAGTATGATGTTGGCTTGAGGTTTCTTACATCTGCTAGAATGGCTACCAAAAATAAATTAACAAACAACAAGTGCTGGTGAGGATGTGGAGAAAGGGGACCCATAATGCACTGTTGGTGAGAATGCAGACTGGTTCAGCCACTATAAATAACAGCATGAAGCTTCCCCTGCAAATTAAAAATGGAACTGCCTTCTGACCCAGCAATCCCCCTTCTGGAACTATACCCTAAGAATCCTGAGATGCCAGTCAGAAAAATACATGCGCCCTTATGCTCATAGCAGTGTTATTTGCAAGAGCCAAGATTTGGAAAGAGTGCAAGTGCCCATCAGTAGATGAGTGGAGAAAAAAGCTGAAGTACATGAACACATTGGAAAACTATGTAGCTGTAACAAAGAAGGACTTCTTACACTTTGTGACAGCATGAAAGGACCTAGAGATTATTATGCTAAGCAAAATAAAACAGTTAGAGAAAGACAAATACCATATGATCACAGTTATGTGTAGAATCTAATGAACAAAACAAACTGATGAACAAAATAAAACCAGGGGTATGGATACATGGAACACACTGACAGATCCCAGAGGGGAGAGGTTGAGGAGACTGGATGAAAATGGTGAAGAGTTTAGCCAAAGAACATAATATGCACAGCCCATGAACACAAATAATAGTGTGGTGAAGGTCGGGGAGGGGGTGGGGGTGAGATGGGGGTGGGCAAAGGGGGAGAAAATAGGGGACATCTGTAATAGTGTCAACAATTAAAAACAAAACTCAGCAGTGATATCACTATGGATAGTCTCACTATCCATAGCCAATGATTCACTTTAGGGTACAAATCATAACTCTTTATGAAGACTAACTTCTTATGTGTCTAGGCTGGCCATGACCACCTTGCAGCTTTGTCTCTTGCCACTTTTTTTTTTGATATCTGCATTCCCATGCTCTTGCAAATTATGTTTTATCTGTCTGGAAGGTTTTTTGACAACACCATTTATACCTGTGCTCCCCTTCCTGTCACTTTTGTTTTCTTACTTTACCCCTTTAATGCTTCATATTTTTAGATCATCACTGTGGTAGGCAGAATAATGATCCTCCGGACATTCAACTACTAATCCTTGAAATCTGTTACTGTGTATGATGGTTAATTTTATGTGTCAACTAAGCCAGAGAGTTGGCCAAATATTATTCCACATGTTTTTGTAAAGATAGTTTACTGACACTGACATTTAGATCAATAAAATTTGATTACCCTCTATAATGTAGATGGACCTCATTCAATCAGTTGAAGGACTTAGAAAAAAAATCGACTTTTTCCAGTGAAGAGGGAATATCTATCTATCTATCTATCATCTACCTTATTGGCTCTGTTCAGGATAACCCTGACTAATACACTGTGTTACCTGACTTGACAAAGCAAAAGGAACTGGAGTATGTGATAAAGTTAAAGATTTTCTGATGAAAAGATTATCTTGTATCATTCATGTATGTCCAATACAATCACTAGGCAGGCAAAAGTGAGAGAGTCAGACAGCATTTGAAGATGCTACTTGGCTGATTTTGAAGATGAAAGAAGGGACAGCAAACTAAGGAATTCAGCAGGCCCCTAGAGCCTGTGAAAGTCAAGGACACAGACAGTCTCCCATACAGTCTCCAAAGAATACAGTCCTGCAGATACCATAATTTTAGTCAAATGAAAACTACTTCAGATTTCTGACACACAGCATTGTAAAATAACAAATTTGTATTGTTTTAAGTCACTAAGTTTGTTGCACTTTGTTACAGCAGCAATAGAAAACAAATGTAGATTTTGGTACCTGGAAGTGGGGTGCTGATATGTAAATACCTAAAAAGTAGAAGTAGATTTAGGATTGGACAATGGGCAGAAGATGAAAGGATTTTGAGAAGCATGATAGAAAAAGTCTAGATTGCCTTGAAGAGATTGTTAATATAAATTCGGACATTACTGAATCCTCGTGAGGACTCAGAATGAAGTGAAAAGCATGGTAGTGAAAACCTGTATTGCCTTAGTGAACACATAAGTCATTATAAACAGATTGCAGACAGAAATGTGAACATTGAAGATATTGCTAGTGAGAGATCAGAAGAAAATGAGGAATATGTTATTGGAAAGTGGAAAAAAGAATATCCTCATTACACAGTAGCACAAAGCTTAGCTGAATCGTGTCTTACAGTAATGTGGAAAGCAAAACCTCTAAGCAATGAAATTGAATATTTACCTGGGTACATTCCCAAGCAAAGAATTGAGGAACTGTTAAGCAAAATGGAACAAGGACTTCATGATCTGGAACACTGTCAGCCTATCCAGATTGCAAAAAATGCAAAAATTAGAAAATCCACTGTCATGAAAGTACACTTTGGACAGAAAGTCAAGGATACTATATTTTGGAAGAGGAAGAAGAAGTACAATATATGACCAAATATATACAAAGTATAAGGAAATGGTAATGGAAGAAAAGATAATGGACTTGGAGGAAAAACAAAAAAAGAATTAACTATGAGACTTACAGAAGAAAAAGGAGCTAACGTAAAAATAGGCAAAGGTTAAAAGAGTGATAGAAGAAAATCGCACTGAATTTTAGAACATTGAAATATTCTAATTTAAAGTCTTCACCATGTTCCAGGCAATTTTGATAAAACAAGGGTATATACATACACATATCCTGGTAAATATGTGAACTCTAAAGATAAAGCTTTTTTAAAGATTAAAAAAAGAGATAAAAATTTTAAAGTTTCCTCACAGAAAAACAAGTTATTAAAAAAATATAGAGTGGTATCAGGCATTTTATCTGAAACAACAGACTCTAGAAGATAAATAATAATAACATCTACAGATGATCGAGAAAGAGAACTACTACACTATGACTACTACTACTACTACACTATTGACTCTGAAGGCCAATCTGAATAACATTTATCACTTATTTTATTAAAATTAAATAATTTCTAGATATTCAAATATTTGGAAAATATACCTATTTGATAAAAATATTCCCAGAAGGATTTGAACAAATCAAGAAATAAAACAGTTCCGAGAATCAAGATGGGCAAAAATGAAGTGGTCATCAATGACTCAGTCTTTCATTTTTAACTCCCATGCATATGTGTCTAAATGGATAATAGCTTATAAATGTATAAAAAATTCTAAAGAAGGAATATTAAACTAATATAGTTATGCTGTAAGCAAAAACTTGATAATCACCTGTGATTAAAGTTTCTAAATTATCTTAACAAATATAGGTATTCAGGGAGTAAGAGAGAGAAGTGAAATGTTAAAACTGTCTAAGCTTCTTTTGCTGGACTAAACTATGGATTAGGTAAGTAAAATACACTAAAATGTGAAATAAGCAAGTGTGAAATAACAAGAGAAATAGAAAATATAGGTATGGAAAGCGTTGGTATCTTGTTTTCATATAATACTGAATACAGAGATTTATAAATACAGATAAGAGATATTTGAGTTTCAGGAAATGGAGGCTAAACATAGGAGTGTGGAAGAATACAAATCTCCCATAATAAAAAGGGGGAAATGTTGACTAAAACTTACTAAAACCAAAAGAGGAGAAAATGAGTAAGAAGAAAACATTATGTAATGTACATAAAATGAAGAAAATAAAACCAAGTATATCAGCTGTTACAGTGAATATGAGATGGTGTCTCATAAAAACAGGAAGCAATGGAGAGAAGACATCTCTTTCAATAAATGCTTTGGACAACTGAGTATTCATAGGGAAATAAGTAAAATTGGATATATCCTATACATGAAAGAAAAGCATTAACTTTGATAGTTTGTAGACCTAAATAAAGATGGAAAACTGTAATGCTTTCAGAAGATCACATGAGAAAATAAGGCAAAATAGCTTAAGTAATAAAGAAAGAAAAAGTTAACCATGTGATTAAAGATTGGCATTTTAGGGAAAGTAAAGAACAAGATAGCAACATATATTTCTGACAAAGGGTTTTTTCCAGAGTATATAAAGGTATTGGAAAAAAACAATAAGACAAGGCAGAAAGCAACAGAAAATTAAGCAGAAGACTTAAACGATTACTTTTACAAATAGAAAGTCTAAAATGCACAATATCATTAGTAATCAGGATAAAAATGAAAATGCACCACTACGCCAGAGCAGTAAGCAGACAAAAATTAAAAAATCTTGCAATACTAAATGTCATCAAAGATACAATCAAAAGATACTCTTATTCACTGTTGGTTTTATCATAAATTGATTCAATTACACTGGAAAACGGTTTGGCATTAACTAGTGAAGCCAAAGATGTACATGATGCATGATGCGGTCATTCTATTCACAGCATACATCCTAGAAAATCCATGCATGTGTGCGCCAGCATAAATATTCAAGAATGTTTGGTGTAACATTGTTCGTAATGGCCAAAACTGGAGAAAAGTCCATCAACAGGGTAAACTGTGGTATATTCATAAAAAAGAATTATGCACAGCAATGAAAATGAATGTATGAGCTACCTTCAAGAACAGATGAAACTTACAAACATACTGCTGAAAAAAGGAGCAAGATATGAAATGGTACAGTATGATTCAAACCCAGGTATACTATTTCGAACTTAAGGGCGATAACAGTGTCCTGCCTTGGATAATACACTATTCCTCACAATTTTACTAAATCCTGCTCTCACATTTGCAGTTTCTTCTAAACTCTTCTTAAAATATATAATTTATGTATGTCATCCCTTTCTACTGGATTCATGTTTGATTAACTTTCAAAATTATGGTATATTTAGCTTGGAAATGCTATTGTTGCTGACTGTATTTTCCAGTCAGCCACAAAGCTATTTCCCATCATGCATACTCTTCCGACTCTGTGACATTCTTCCTGTAGATAGGTGAGATTTGTGTTGTCTCCTCTTGAAATTGGTTGGGCTTGTGATGGCTAAGTGCTGCTCTATGACCTCTGCAGTTAGGCCACAAAAGGTGATAAAGCTTCCTGCTTCTGCTCTTGGGATTATGGCTCCTGGAACTCAGTCACTATGCAGGAGAAAGCCTAATTAGCCACATGGAGTAGCCTCTTTCACCTCTTCATATGTAGCTATGAGGTCCCAACTGATAAGCAGCAAAATCTATCATGCATGTCAGTGAGCAAACACTTGGATGACTCCAGCTCTCAGTTACCGAATCATCCCTAGTCACTGAGTCTTCCCATCTGAGGCAGCGGATGTCATAGAGCTGAAACAACCTATTCCTGCAGTAACATTTCGAATTCCAACAGAATCCAAGAGTATAAATGGTGGTTGCTTTATGGCACTAAGTTAGTGGTTGTTATTCAGCAAAAGAGTAACTAGAAGTGATTTTGGTGTCAGAAGTTGTATGCTACTGTAACAAAACCCCAAAACACTGACTTTGGGACTTTGCCAGGAGTGAAAGTTAGCGGGCTACCAAAAGAGTATTAGAGAAGCCAATGAAGTCTTCACTGAAGCTTCATTGAGACTAGAGGAGGCCTTAAGTAGCATGAAGGAAAGTAACACCGGTAAGTTGGAAGAGGACTCTTTCTACTAAGTAGCAGAAAGTTTGGCAACCCCGTCACCTGCAGCAATGTGGAAAGTAAAGATACCTATCTAATGAACTGGATGATAGAGCTGAGATTTCCAAGAATAGTATTGCAAGTGCCACCTGGCTTTCTCTCATTGCCTTAAGAAATATGGGGGGACAGCGATGAGATAAAGAAAAAGTTATATCTAAAGGAGCCAGGACTTGCTGGATTCAAAAGTATAATTGTACCTTATTCCCATCTTCTCCAGGTGACAAATAATTCTGACTTTAAGAAATGGGTTACAAAGACCAAAATTAGGGTAGGGCTGTGAGATCCTTTATTAAGACATCCAATAAGGCAATGTGTTATCAAACTTTTCAGGCAGATAAAGTTCATGTGAAAGGGAGGGCCTTAAGGATCATCTCCAGTAGGGTTTATAGACACTTTGTAATTAAGAATATTTCCTAAGATTTTTTTTTGATTGTTTCATTCTGTGAAATTGGTTCATGTTCTTTTAAAGACATTTTCCTCTTTGATAAATGCAATCTTATTTACCTGAACCATAAATTTTAAACAGAACATGAATGATAGAAAGAGTAAATGCTTAGCACTTTCAATTCTTAATGATAAAACTTTTGAGTGTCATTCATAACCAACCTTTATGTTACTAGCAATAAGAAGTCACTCATGTTTCTGGCTAAATAATCAATTAGTTTTCTTCTCCAAAATACAATTATTTGTTTTTATCTTGTACTAATTTCTCCATATCATCAAATGACATTCCAGTTACAGGCTTTTCTGACTTTTGCACAGTATCTAGACTGTAGTTCATTATTAGTGTTATTTTTTTCTCTCCTCTAGATTCAGAAGATTCATCTAAATTCAGAATTATCAGTCACAACATTATTTAAGAATAATGATGAACTGATGCTTCACACAAAGCACAAAGTGTTTAGTAAACAATCCTCCTTGCCCTGGCTGGTGTAGCTCAGTGGACCGAGCGTCGACCTGTGAACCAAAGGGTCACCAGTTTGATTCCCCAGTCGGGGCACATGCTTGGGGTTGCAGTCCAGGTCCCTGGCAGGAGGTGCGCGAGAGGCAACCACACACTGATGTTTCTCCCCCTCTCTCCCTCCCTTCCCCTCTGTCTAAAAATAAAATAAATAAAATCTTCAAACAAACAAAAACAATTTTCGCAGTAGCCTTGCAACTAATCATAAGTTAGGCTAACTGGAAGGTAGTCCTGAGTCTTTTGCAAATGCCATCATGATGGGAATCCAATTCCCCAGTGTTCTCTGTGGCATCCTGAGACAATCAGCAAATACCGATGATATAACTTTTATTATTAATTAATCTTCTGTTTACTACAATTACTATTACATTAGTTACTAGATTATATGAATCTCAATTAAAAAGAAAAATTAGCAATGTAGTCATTTCAGTACTGAGATGATAAAATAAATTTTTGAGACCTTAAGAACAAAGACAGTACAAGGTTGTAGGAAGTAGACTTTGGGGACTATTTTCAGAGTCCAGGTAAATAAGGAAATTTATTTTATTTGAGATGGCACTAAGTGTCATAGAGAAAGAAGGAAGCAAGAGCATTGGGGGACATTGAGATTGGAGTTTCTGTTTCAAATGGGATAGAAAAGGAAGGCTTCCAAAAAATATCAGTAACAGTCATTCTCCTGCAATAATTTATGTTGCTATGAACTTATAATCTGTATATTTTTTCTGCTTTACTAAAGTGTTTGCTCTTCTTCAGAAATGTCTTTAAAAAATCTGTCATTATCAATATTTCAATTGTTTAAGTTGTTTTAAAAATTTACTTAAAATGTAAAATTCAAGACTTTCAAGTTATTTTAATGGTTGATATAGAACCTGTGGACTAGAAGGGATATTATCTGAAGTAATATATCTAGTTTTATTATTTATGAGTGAAAAAGTGGAATTATTGAGAACTTTGAAAACTGTGTCATAACTGTGCAAATGGTACAGTATAATATTAAAGAGAGAGACTGACTGGAGTTTCAGCCAAGATTTTGAATATTTCCAGATGTTGTAATTGGCACTGTGTCCAAATAAAAGTATCTCTAGATGATGCAATAATTAGGTAAATCATTTTAATCATCTTTTTTTTTCCAATAAATTTTAAATTTGCTTCTAGTTGGGACATAATTGTCAAAGATAATTAAATAATATATCTGAGGATCCAGAAATTAGAAATTAGCAGAACATATAGGTAAGCCAAATTGGCAGCGACTTATACTCTGGCCTCAGAAGTGGTTTGGAAATTCTATCAGGCCTTGAACATTCACTTTGATGGAAATTAGGAAACAGAAGTCATTACAAACTTGAAAAAATAAATCTTAAACTACATTTGGCTTTCTAAAGGACATTTTAACAGAGAGGCTAGTACTTTTTTCTTCACAAGAAGGAAATGTGGTAATAATAAAACTGATAGATTAATTCAATAAACAGTTAAAGACTGAATGTATAAATCAAAATAAAGAATCCATAAAACAAAAATGAAAGTCTAGAAATTAAGAAACATATCATTAAAATAAAACTAAATAACAATTTCTAGAGGCTTAGATTGCTCAATAAATTAGAAAATATGCTTGTGAGATGACAAACATGAAAGAGATAATAAAATTTTTTATTTCTTTTAATCTCTTGAGCCCTGAAATTTGGCCCAATGATGTCTGTAAAGCTATATGAGGTAATGCTAAAAAAATTTAATAAAATTGAGGCAACTAATATATTTTAATACATAATCTTCATCACTTAACGTAATCTAATAAATCATTTTCTTTTTTTACTGGGGTGACACTGGTTAACAAAACTATACAGGTTTCAGGTGCACAATTCTACAACACATCATCTGTACACTGTATTGTGTGTTCATCACCCCAAGTCAAGTCTCCGTTCATCATTATTTATTTCCCCCTATACCCTCCTCCACCTCACTCCACTCCCCTTCCCTCGGCAATCACCTCACTGTTGTCTCTGTCCATTAGTTTTTTTCTCTTTCATTTTTACTTTTTTGCTTAATCCCTCCACCTCCCCAGCACCCCTGAGAGCTGTCAGCCTGCTCTCCATCTATGAGTCTGTCTCTATTTTGCTTGTTAATTCATTTTGTTCATTAGATTCCACTTATGAGAGAAGTCATGGTATTTGTCTTTCTCTGACTGGCTTATTTCACTCAGCATAATGTTCTCCAGGCCCATCCATGCCCTTGCAAAGGGTAAGAATTCCTTCCTTTCTATGGACGAGTAGTATTCCAT
>PVJD01009533.1:0-61740 GCA_004026545.1 Mormoops blainvillei
GGGGAGGAGCTCAGGTGAGCTTTCTTCGCTGCTAGGTTCCTAAGAGGCCACGGACAGGCACCAGTCCGCTACCCGAGTGTTGGGGACCACTGCAATAACTGACTATTCTAGGCTTTCTGGTTGAGACATTGCTTGCTTTCTTCAGCAGAACTTTCAGTCTAAGTTCATTAGTTCTGGAAAGAGGGAGGAGGAAACATTCTTTAACCACAAAACCTCAAGAATGGCCCTCCGGAATGTACACAGATGATGTCTCAAAGCAGTGAATTAATGTCAAGCATGCACGTGGGTTCCCAGGGTACCATAGATAAATGATGGGTTTACATGCCTGCCAATGATGTTTTCTTTTCATTCCCTTATTCCAAACTTACTGGTCATTATTATGCTTATGTCTCATTTTGGGCTTAAAAATTCTTTTTGTCTAGTGATCTTGAGTGCCTTGATTTGTACTTAAGTCTTTAACAACTATTTATTAAACTCTCATTTATTTGCCTGGCATAGTCCAGGCCCACGGGATATAGCCGGGGACATGACGGAAAGAAAGTCTGACATCATGGCGCTCACATTCTATCTGGGTGAGACAGGCACTGAACAACAACAAACACATGAGTATGTATCATCATGTCAGGTTATATAAAGAAAAATAAAGCAGTGTGAAGGGAAAGAGAGGTACTTCTATTTGAGGCAGGATTGGTGGGAAGGGCGGGCCTCTGTGGTGAGTTTTCCTATGAGCAGAGAGCCAAATGAAGCAAGCAGGTGAAGGGAAAAGGGTGTTGGGAGACGAGATTCGGGTTGAGTGCTAAGGCACTGAGGCCAGGCCACTTCCCTGCCCAAGGGTGGTCAAGACGCCAGTGTGACTCAAGTGGAGGTAGCAAGGGAGAGAGTGAAGGAGTTGATGTTGGAGAGGAAATGGGGTCTGGATCATGCTGGCTGGAGGTCATGCAAGGACTTTGGGTTTTAGCCATGTGATAGGAAGCCCCTGGAAGTTATGGGCAGGGGAGTGACTTGTTCAGATTTGTGTTTTATGAGGATCTTTCTGACTGTCCTGTGGAAGATTGACTGTAGGGGACAAGAGTAGAAGCAGGGAGTGGAATGAAAGCTACGGTAGAGGCCCAGGTTAGAGATGATGGACCTGGCTGATGGCGGTGGGGTGGTAAGATGCCGCTGGCTTCTGGGTAGATTTTTTAAGGTAGAGTTGATGGGATTGGAATATGGAGGATGAGACAAAAAGGATAAGTAAAGGATGATCCAATTGGTTTTGATCTGAGCAACTGGAAGAATGAAAAAACCATTTACTGAGCCAGGAATACATCTTTTCAAGGATGCCGTGGGATAGTACTTCTGATTTTTGTTTGCATTTAGGAGTTGATTTGTAATAGACTTAGGAAGACTTTTCATTTAAATAGACAAAAAAAAAAAAGAGGTATTTTATTGCGGATGACTCATAACATCTGTTTGTTTTGAAGTAAAACCTTAAATGTGCACTTAGTTCTTCTGTGTACTCTTTGCTATTACTGTCAGGTCATTCTCACAATATCTCTGCTCTGTGACAAAGATTAAGTTATGGTACGAATAAGAATGAAGTATATTTCACTTATAATTAGAAATGTTTTGAATTTGCTGCTTAGACCCCAAATACTTTTTGACACGTTTTGTTGTCATATTTTTTAAAACTTTTTACTTATTTTCATTCTTAATCAGTTTTTATTTTCAATTACAGTTGACATGCATTATTATATTAGTTTCACGTGTACACCCCAGTGATTACACATTACATAACTTACTAAGTGATCATCCTGATAAATCTTGCACCCATCTGACACCATACATAGTTATTAGAATATTATTGACTATAATCCCTATGCTGTACTTTACATCCCAGTGACTATTTTGTAAGTACCAATTTCTACTTCTTAAGCTCTTCACCTTTTTCACCCATCCCTCCAATTCCCTCATATCTGGAACTGTTAAAATGTTCTCTGTATCTATCACTGTTTCTGTTCTGCTTATTTATTTTGTTTTTTTTAGATTCAGTTGTTGATAGATATGTATTTATTGCCATTTTATTGTTCACATTCTTCTTCTTAAAGAAGACCCTTTAACATTTCATATAATGCTGGTTTGGTAGTGATGAACTCTAGCTTTTTCTTGTCTGGGAAGCTCTTTATCTGTCCTTTGATTCTAAATAATAGCTTTGAGGACCCATCAACAAAGCCAAATGAGGGAAGGATTGAGGGTGGGAGGTGCAGGTGGGTGGGGCTGAGGAAAGTGGTGGCAGGAAAATGTTGACCAAAAAAAAAAAAGTGGTTGGGGGAGGCTGGGAGTAGTACGGGAAATTAGGAAGCCAAAGAACTGGTGTGTGCAGCCCATGGACATGGACTAAGAGGTGTGGGGATGATGGGATGGGGTGCAGGGCGGAGGGGATAAAAGGGGGAAAAATGGGACAACTGTAATAGCATAATCAGTAAAATATACAAAAAAAAAAAAAGCAGACTAAAGTTAATAGAAGAGATACTTTCAGTTTTTAGTTACCCATCCCAGCTAAAATCTGCAAGTTGGGCTGGGTTTATGGGGGGTGGGAATAATAATAAAAAATAAATAAATAACAGCTTTTGTGGGTAGAGTAATCCTGATTGTAGGTCCTTGCTTTTCATCACTTTGAATATTTCCTGCCAATCCCTCTGACCTGCAAAGTTTCTGTTGAGAAATCAGCTGACAGTCTTATGGGAACTCCCTTGTAGGTAGCTAACTGCTTTTTCTCTTGCTACTTTTAAGATTCTTTGTTTTTAACCTTTTGCATTTTAATTACGATGTGTCTTGGTGTGGGCCTTCTTCAGTTCATCTTCTTGGGGATTCTCAGTGCTTCCTGGGTCTGTATGTCTATTTCCTTCCCCAAGTAGGTTCTGTCATTGTTTTTTCAAATAGGTTTTAGTTGTAATTTTGGTGTGTCTTAAAAACTTTTTTAAATTATGAAATGAATTCATGCACATGGTTAAGTGTATCCACATTTTACAAGAGTATACAATGAAAAGCAAAAGTCTTCCTTCCCCCACCTCCATTCTTCTCCTAAGAAGTTATCAGTGTTAACAGTTTCCTGTATATCCTTCAAGAAAAACCCAGTGCAGATGTCAGCATGTGTCCTGACAGATTTCAAAGTCATAGCTTTAACCAGCAGAAGGACATGTTTGTTTTCTTTTTTGTGATTAGTAGCCCCCAGGTATATACTTCAGTAGCCTGGAGTCCAGCTTTCTATCTCTTCTCCAAAGCCATCCTGTACTGGAACACTCTGTACGTCATATAACACCCCTTCTCAAAAACTGCTGGCAGCTTCCCTCTAGGTAGAGATGGAAATCCAAAGTCATAAAGTTGGTTTTTAAGAGCCATTGTAATCTGGCTCCAGTCTCTTTTTCTAGGCTTATCTCTTATCACTTCCTATCATAAACCCTCTGCTTGAACCAGGTTTGTCTGCGCTACTTACTGAGTCCTGAACATTTCTCCCAGATTCGCAGTGGTTTCCATCAGTCTTCCTAGAACACTCCAGCTCCCGGCAATCTCTCCCTTCTCCAAATTTGTTGAAGGGAGTTGGGGGTATAAGAGGATGAAATGATAATAGAAAAAAAATGCAATAAAAAACCCCGAATTTGTTAAAGGGCTGATTACATATACTGCTTAACTGAACATAATCATAGAATTCTTTTATAATTATTATTTAACTTTTCTTGTGTCCATCTATTATTTGCTGAAGGGCACAAGCTGATTTATGAATATTAGCTATGGGTCTTACATAAAGCCCTGCCTAATGCTCTTGCAAATAGAAGTTTAATTAGTAATTTTTAGAATGTACACTTTGACAATCATCCCCTAATGTGGTGGTGCTGGTACATGGGAATTATCTGAATTAAAAATTGTCAGATGCCCTGGCCAGCTTGGTTCAGTTGGTTGAGCATTGGCCCATGAACTGAAACGTTGCTGGTTCAATTCCCTGTCAGGGCACACGCCGGGGCTGCAGGTTTGGGCCCCTATCGGAGTATGTGCGAGAGGCAACTGGTTGATGTTTCTCCCTCACATCGATATTTCTCACCCTCTCTTTTTTTCCTCCCTTTCCCTCACTCTAAAATATGAATAAATATATCTTTTAAATTGTCAGATGATGGCTACCAACAAAGCTTCCTTCTTAGTGGGTTATGTAGGTGTCCATTTCCAGAGAATGGTACCTGGACACTGCTCCTTTGGATAAAGAACTTTCTAATGTGCCTGGTCTCATGCTCTCATTCACTTTTAATGCATCTAAGTGTCAGAAACAAGGTGTTTTCATTGGCCTCTAAATGACCAAGAACAGTTATTTAATGGGCATGGTAATCATACAGCTTTTAAACGTTGCATTGTTTTAAAAGATTTTATTTATTTATCTTTAGAGAGAGGGGAAGAGAGGGAGAGAAACATTGATGTGTAAGAGATACATTGATTGATTGCTTACTGGGGACCTGGCCCACAACCCAGACACTTGCCCTGACTGGGAATTGAACAAGGGACCCTTCGGTTCACAGGTCGGCACTCAATCCACTGAGCCACAACAACCAGGGCTAAAAAATTTATTGTTTTATGTTATAAATATATAACATAACAAAAAATTTATTTATAAATTATACATATAAATATATAAAATTTGCCATATTAACTGTTTTTAAGTATTCAGTGGCATAAATTTATGTACACTGTATAGCCATTATCACCATCCATCTCTAGAACCTCTTTCATCGTGTAAAACTCAAATCCTGTACCCATTAAACACTAACTCTCTTACCACCCCCCACCCCCCCGTAACCTCCTGCACCTAATAAATTTAACTACTAGGTACCTCTTAAAAGTGGAATCAGTGTCTTTTGTGAATGGCTTATTTCACGTAGCATAATGTTTCCAAGGCTCATCCACAATTTAGCATATGTCAGCATATCCTTCCTTTTTAAGGCTGAATCATGTTCCATTGTATGTATTGTTTACATTTTGTTTATCCATTCAATCCATTCGTCCATTGATGGTTGCTTGGGTTGCTTCCACACCTTGGCTATTATGAATAATGCTGCTATGAATAAGGGTGTACAAATCTCTCTTCAACACCCTGCTTTTACTTCTTTAGGGTATATACTCAGAAGTATATATACTCCAGTATACTGCTGTATCATATGTTAATTCTATCTTTATTTTTTGAGAACCCAAATCACGCAATTTTAATATTTTTCCTTGGTGTTTGAAATCTCCAAAGGAAAGGGCAAAACCTATTAACGTCCTCACCTTGGGGACCAAACTGAACTTCAGAATTGTTTTAGAACATTATCATTTGGTGATAGTTCGTCATCAAAGTTCTTATATTAGTTTGCCTCTTTTAAAGTTTTAGACTTTTAGAGGACAGGCAGGAGAAGTTAAATTGCTTTGTAGAGCATGTAGCCCAAACTCTGAAGGGGAAGGGTGTAGATATTATGTGATGATATATTTCAGATAAAAATATCTCCTTGAGTTGGATGACAAGAGCCTGGGCTGCTTCCAGCTCCTTTTCTCTTGCTGTTTGCCCTTGGCAAAGAGCTTCCTCTTTCTCTGACGCTTTTTTCAGAGGGGCTGTGTGTGCGATGGTACCTTAATATTTATTATTATCCTTAAAAACTTCTTCGCAGGTTTCCTAGTGATGCTGAAGTGTTGCCTCATGTTTGTAGCCCTGCCCGACAGCCCCTCTCCCTCCCCAGGTCCTGGGAGAGACTGAGTGCTTCCTCCTGTATATTTCTGAAGCACCTTTCTCAATCCTTTGTTCAGGACAGATCATCTTATTTTCTCATTGTCAGCTTGCCTTCTACATCATTAGATCATGCTTCTTGTGATAGGGAACTGGATCTTTCTGCGCCTCTCTCTCTCCCTCTCTTATGACCAGCATCTAGAGCCATGGTTGGTACAGAGAGGGAAGTGGTTCAAAAATAGTTATTGATTAAAAAAAATAAAGAATGAATATTTGATATTATATATAATTGAGTTTATGGATATATCTCTGAACTTAGAAATGAAGCATTATTACATGAGTTGTTATTATAATGAGTCAACATTTATCATGGGCTAGGCACTATGTCGGGAGTTTTTATATGTATTTGTCCTTTCTATCATGCTAATTTGACAGATGAAAAAAATCGGACTTAGAGAAGTTTATTTACTCAAGATTACACATTTAGAATATCAAAGCTGGCCTGGAGCCCTGGTATATTTATCCTAGAGTGCGTAAAATCGGAGTGCTTATTTATTGTGTGCTTCCTTAGAATGACCCCATCCGCCATATTTGGTGGAGGTCAACAATCGATGGCTCTTAATTCGAAGAGCTTCTTTCCTTTTCCTTTGATCCTGCAACTTTCCTGATCTGAAATTAGAAGAGTAACTAGTTGTATACTTGTTTATGTTGCTTTATCTTTGCAATGATTTAACCTAAAAGGCTCAAATCCCCTCATTAGTTTTTAATAAATAATTAATGCTCTGAACTCTCCTTCCCACGCAGTTCTTGACGTCTGAGGATGAAGATGCTAATTAGCACTGCACAGTATGCTCACTGTCGTAAGACAGCTCTCCATACTGCTGTACCACCACTGCTTAAGAAGAGGTCTGGCATCATCACATGCGATGACTGCCCCCTTCCCCGACCCAACTCCTCTCTGCAAAATTTGACTATGTTAACGACTCTCTTGCTTTGAAACTATGCCCTCCCTTTGCTTCTAGGACCTGGGCTCTCCTCTCCAGCTTTCTTACCAGTGCTTTTTTTCTCGTTTGTTTCTTCCTCTCAGCCAGCTTTTCGTTGTAGGGGTTTGCAATGCATCTAAATCCTTTTCTTTCACTCCAGCCTCCCCCTTCAGTTCTAGGTCTGCTTTTACAGCTGTCGGCCAACTGTCTTCATTTGGTTGTAGCAAAAGGCCTCAAACTCGGGTTGTAGCAGTAGGACCTCTTGGCTCCCTCCTTCCCCTCCAGACCTGCCCTTCTGCCTGTTTTCATAGCTGGGTTCAGGTTGTCACCCTCCTCCCAAGTGAAAATCTCAGCAACTCTTGGTTTTTCTTCTTTTCACATTTCCAAATCCAGTTGACTGCCAACCCTTGTTCATTTTTTTCTCTAAACTTTTCTGATTGGTTTCTTTCAGTTTCCACTGTTCCTCTTCTTATGTTTGAATAATTGGCCTTCAGTCTCTACCTTTCTCACTCATCTTACATCCAGACCTCAGAATTATTTTTTAAAAGCATGAGTATGACTGAGTCATTCAACTGCTTTAAAACCCAAAATGGATCTCCATTTCCCCCCCCAAAAAAGTTTAAACAGGCAGGCAGGGACTTTCACAATCTGTTTCAACCTTCCTCCCCAGCTTCATTCCCTCTCTGTTTACCCTGGGATTATTGGAGGTTTGTGACTGTTTAAACTTGGGGTGCATTTTCATGCCTCCATGACTTTTCCTGTACTCTTTTCTAGGCCCGGAATATCTTTCTCTCTCTCCTCGGCCATGGACTCTTATACGTGTATCCCAAAGGCCCTGCCCCAACATAACCCCTTTGATGCCTTCCCTCTTCCCTACCCCCGGAAGATACCCACTCTCTCCTCTGAGTTCTTAAGCCGTCACTTTTCACATTGTCCCCTCATTGGTTGTGTATAGATCTGACTATCCTCTAGATTATGAGTTCCTTGAAGAAAGGATATTTGTCTGGTGTCCATGGGACGCTGACTGGTATCTAACTCGGTTGTGTGGCTAATGTGCAGTGCTCAAGAACTGCTGGCTCACTTGGGTGGTAGGGGAAGTCCCAAGGATATTCAGCGCTGAAAATAATGGAAGGCAGTCACTGTAGATGGGGGGCAATAAGGAGTGAAGAGGAATGCTTTCAACCTGGGTGGAAGTTATCTTCCCACCTTAATATTCCCCAATTGCTTTCTATTTATTGAAGGAAAACGTAACCGCTGAATTTTTAACTAACTTCATCAGAATATGTCTATTGCTAGAAAAATTTAGTTATTCATCCAGAATACAGTCCCTCCCACCTCATTTTTTCAGTGAATGTTTGAGGCTGACCCTCAGAATGCAGCTATGAAAGGCTCTTGGAGTGGGTGTTTCAGACCATATACACGTGATCTGTTTTATAATGGTGAAGAATTAAGAAAGATATTTCAGAAGAGACCAAAAATCCCTATATAGAGGCTTTTTTTTTTCTGGGTGCATTCATCCTTTTTTGTTTGTGCTTAAGACATGTCAAAGTAGAAAGTACCTTGGAAAATGTTACAGCGCTTATTCGTTGGTTTGCCCTGCCCTCATTTTTGCCCTCCCCAAACAAAAAGTTTCACCAGTGCCTGGACTCGCCCGAATATTGCTTGCTCAGGCCTTTGAGCGTGTTTTGTTTCTTTCAACAAAACTCTCTGTCAGGGATACACTCCCACAGCAATCTAACTGCTCTCTCCTTTTGCTGTGTTCTGTGCACAGTGATTGATAGCCAATTTCTAGCTTCTAAAGGCAATGAGTGGAGCTGCCAGGCCTTTATAGCTATGTGTGTGTGTGGTGGGGGTGGTCTGAGATGAACTGATGAATGGAAGGTCTTGGAGAGATGTGCCTGGGATAAAGAAGGGCAGAGGACAATGTTAGGCCTTGTGTGAGGGACCTGAGGGCAGAGAGACAAAGAGAGAGACTCAGCCGGGACAACTGAAGCCCCAGTGAGTTCCAAGGGGCATAATGAGGCCAGTGGTAAGCAGACAGCCGTCAGCAAACTTGATCCAGAGGTGACAGTGAGGGTGGGGTCAACTAATAGCAGCTTCTAGAAGTTCTAGAATGCAACAGATGCCAGTGATGATTTTGCCATGTCAAAGATGACTAGGGACCATGTAAAGGTTAGCAACAGGCTGAGTACTGGTTCGTGGTCGGGCTGCATGCTTTTCGAACAAACAGTCCTTTTTATTTTCTGGGTTGGCTTACTTTGCTTTGTTTAGCTGTGCCCTGATCTGGGATTTTCTTGTCTAAAACCTAGACTACTGTTAGGGTCGGTGGATCAGTCTCTGGCTTTCTCTGCAAGGTGGATATGGGCATTCTGTATACATGCTTTCTGCCACCATTGGGAAATCTTGAGGTCCAGACATTCATCTTGAAGTCTGAAGCAGGAGGGTCTCTCAGTGTGAGCAGTTATCAAAAGAGTGGAGGTGTTTACAGGCACAGAGAACGAGATTCTGTGGTAGAACGAAAGCGAACTGTTCTGGGGAAAGGAAGTCAGTGCTCTCTGCAAAGTGGAGACCCACACCTAGGAGGACAAATGAGGTTGTTTGCATTCAAAGCTGCGTGAAGTCACTTTGCCCAGGAGGCTGGAAAAATACCCAACTGGCCAGTCACTGGGGGAGCTGAGCGGGCAGAGTGGGTAACTCGGTACCGTGCCCTCAGTGTAGCAACTCCATCGGCAGCCTCGGTTTAGCTGCTCTCCCTGCTTCTGACCCAGAAAACGCTCAGAAAATGACTGCAGTGAAATGTATCTTCAAGGTGAAGCTTTCAGTCCAGGTGGGGAGAGGGATGCGGAGTTGATCCCAAGGGTTCAATACTTCCGAAATGTGCTGGGAGGGAGCTTTGTTTATAGGCTCTGACCCAGAGGAAGTCACTTTATATCTCACCCTGTCTCCAGCAAAGAGTGCCTTCTGCTTGTTTTGCATAAGCCTTGTGCCTCCTCTGCAGAAGAGGCACGGAATGAACTGGGAGCTATAAAACTCCTGGCATCATAATTCTTTGCTAACAGCAGAGGCTAGTGAGCAGTGTGCTTTTGGTGAGCAAGTGATCGTTACAACCCGTACTTGGTTTCTCTGTCCGTAAAATGGTGGGAGTGCTTTCTCCTTGAAGTGTGAGGAAGGTCAAAAATGAAATAGTACATATGCTTTCCTTTTTTAAAACCTGATGCTTAAAGCATCAAAAC
The DNA here is from genome assembly GCA_004026545.1 of Mormoops blainvillei. Taxonomy (NCBI): domain Eukaryota; kingdom Metazoa; phylum Chordata; class Mammalia; order Chiroptera; family Mormoopidae; genus Mormoops; species Mormoops blainvillei. The sequence continues at coordinate 9,939 of PVJD01009533.1, forward strand.
ACCTCAGAGAGAGATGTTCTATGGATTAAAGGTACTCAGAGCACCTTGAAGACATCATCTAATAACCTAGAAATCTCGGAACAGTGTCTGGTTCAACTCCCCTAGTTTACTGTTATGAGAGGTCCACAGAGGGGAGGTGATTTGCCTGAGGTTACAGAATTAGTTAGTTGCAGGACTCTAAGTGAAACCCAGATCTCCTGATCCGTGACCTAGTCCTCCCTCCCTCCCTGTCTCTCCCCCTTCTCCTCCTCCTTCTCCCACAGCTTTTAAAAACAGGTTTTAAAAATATAACATGAATACATACCCATGGTAAAAATAATTCAAGCCACACAGAAGAGTGTAAATGGCACTCCTTTCCCATTACCAGAGGTAACCACTATTAACAATTTCTCATATATCCCTGAGAAATTTTCTAGGCACAGGCAAACATACACACATGGATTAGGTATGTAAGGGTTTGTGTTGGTATATGTATGTGCACACATGTGTGTATGTACATAATGTATACACATATATGCTTCTCTCTCTCTCTCTCTCTCTCTCTCTCTCTCTCTCTATATATATATATATATATATATATGTTGTGGCTATTTATTTTTCATGTTGTGCTACCACTTGCCCTTTTCACTTAGTGATGAAACATGGATGTCTTTCTGTATTGGGATATAGAGACTGACCTCTTCCATTCTGAACACTTGCATAGTATCTTATGCTCCTTCTGTTTCTCCATGATGACTTTAAGACACGTAGGCAGCACCATGGAGTTTGAGTCCTGAATTTATGATGCCAGTGTAAGAAGTGCTGTTTTATCTGAGCATCCGGGGAGGGGAACTACTTCTGATGAGGTCAAATGGTTTGAGAGATCTGAGACCCTCTTTCTGTTTCCTGCTGCTACTTACTGTGGGCCTCTGTTATGTGTCAGGTGCCGTGCTTGGGACTTTAAGTGCTTCAGCTCATTTACTTCTCACAACAGTCCACTGAGTTAGATATTTTCCCTTTTTACTGATGAGGAGGTTGAGGCTCGTTAGGCCGGCTTTGCTTAAAGTCACACAGCCAATTAAATGTCAGACTGCAGATTTGAACCCAGATCTGCTTGACAAAGAAGAATGGTTATGGTGGTCGTGAAGCTACACATTTTTCATAGCTTCCAAGATTTCTTGGTTTAAACCTAGCTCAGGTTTATACAGGTAAGGTCTATACAGACAGCAGTGACGTGGAGGACCAAGTAACAGTGGAGCAGAGACATGTTGTGGGGAGAAGGGACAGGAGGTGGCTGCTCCTTGGGACCCATTGTTGTCTGTTGCACACTGTCTGTGTGGGAAACACAGCAGTGATTGACTAAGACACGGCTCTCTGCTTTTGAGAGGCTTTCTGGTTTTGCAGTGGGGACAGCCACACATGAGGCTGAGTGTAACACAAGGCAGAGAGAGGCAAGTGGATTTGTGGAAACCATTCCTCAGAGAGAACAGCCGTCTCTAGGAAGCTAGGCCTGGTTAGGGCTGGGCATGCCGGGAAGGTAGCCTTCACCAAGGAACGGCTCACTAAACTGATCCTTTTGAGGCAAGTGCAAGTTTTCCACTGACCGAGTTGGGGAAGGGGCATTCCATGGGCAAACGGAGGCATGTGGGACATGATGAGTCTGGTGTGGTTGCAGCAGAGGATGAGTGGGAGCATGTATTGATGGAGGGGCCTAAGAGGTAGGCTGGGGCTAGATTGTAGCAGGCCTTGAAGGCCCTATAAAAAGCTTGTACTTTATACAGTGGTACCTCTGCGCTCGTCGTTAATTCATCCCAGAACTTGTGACAAGGGCCAAAACTGATGAGTACTGAATAATGAAGCATTTTCTCTTGCGGGGTGTCATTGTGACTCATACAAGTTCTAGCAAGTGTGATGAGTCCGGAAACATTTTTTTTTCTTGTCAAAATGTGACGAGTACAGGGTTTGACGAGTTCTGAGGCCAACGAGTAATGAAGTATGACTGTATTTCAGGTCCTGGGGACACTACCAAAATTTTTGAACAGGAGGGTGATGCGCTATCAGCTGTGTTTTAGGACATCCTACAGCAATACTACGAAGGGCTGAAGGGGGTTCAACCAGGGCAATGGGCATGGAAGGGAGGAGGTGAATCCAAAAGGTTCCGAGAAGTCAAAGTACCTGAACTTTCTGCGTGAGGTAGGACTGACCCATTGTCGGCTGTTGTGGGCCCTGTCACGTAAAGGACTAAGGGTATTAAAATTTACCCATATCCTACATTAAATATAATATTTTTGCTGTCAAAAATATTTGAAGGGATTTTGGAATTACTCATTTTGATCCTACAGTCTTAATTTTATACTTTGGTGCTAGTCCACTTTGTTCATGTCTGAAAGCATTTTTGCAGGTCCTTAAAATTCACTCGTAGGCGCACTGTGCCCAATGGCACAGAAGGGAAGGGGAGAGAGTTGTTGAATATGACTTAGAGTTTTCTAGCTCAGGCATCTGGGAAGTTAGTGTTGCTAATTCACTGAGATTTATGCCTTAAAAGAAGGAGCAGTTTTGAGGGTGGGGAGGAGGTATAAATACAAGTTCAGCATGTTCAATAGGAAGTTTTAGGGGAGCCGCTGTAGCAAATTCAGAGCCCAGGAGGGTCTGGGACTGGGGCACCATTCTGACAGTCCTCAGTCAGAGTAGAAAGGGGAGAGGATCCCATGAGGGAAGAGAACAGACTTGAACTTTGAGTCGTGCCCACATTGAAGGGATGGGTAGAAGAAGCGGATCCAGAAAATGAGATTGCGATGTAGCGTTATACTGAGGATGAAGAACCAAGGGCATCTAGAGCCATGGAAATCCAGCTTCCCGAAAAAGACAGTTAATAGTATCTAATGCAGTAGAGGGATGAGAGGAAAGCCTGGGAGGCGGCCATTAGCTTCGTGAGAGGCTCAAGTGGCCCTGAAGAAAGCAGTTTCAGTGGAGGGCGGAATTCAGTTATCAGGAATTAGAGTAAAGCTGTGGTGGGGAGGGGAAGGTAGTGAGTGCGGACTGCTTTTCCAAGAACTTGTTGGAAACGGGATGGTTCCAGACAGGTCAAGGGAAGTTTTGTGTGGTAGCGAATGTGAGCTGTGGGCTGAGAGGGTGGGGAACCCTTGGAAAGCAAGTTGGGATGAGAAGGTAAGAAGGGATGAGAAAGGATCGGTGGACGGTGGAAGTCTCTGGGAGGCTGGAAAGCAACAAGTGCGAGGGTAACCAGCCAACACCATCACGCCTGTGCCTGACAGAGGTGAACTGAGAACGTTCAAGAATGGCTGTCAAGCCCCTACTTGACATGGTGCATACTGGCACCATGATGGGTATCACAGTGGCATCCCACATGCCCATGAGGCTCAAGGCAACTCTATGATCCTGAAAGACAGGGACTTTATGTTGACTATTTGAGAAGCACCTGGCACAGAGAATGATGGGTCAGTGTGTATTTGTCAACACACTGACGGGCTTCCTGTCCCTGTCCCACAACACCCTGAGGCAGGCTCCATCCTTCCTCTTTCCTTTTTTAATGATCTACAGTGGGACATATGATGTATGTGACACACCTAAGTTCGGAAGCATAGTTATGAAGCAAAGCTTCTTACCTCCACACTCTTGCATGTGCCTGCCTGCTCCCACCCGCACTTTCCTCCGTGCCCTGCCTCCTCAGCTCCTGTTCCTCTGGAAATGTGGATGAGTGAGTTTGTAGCGGGATGCCTCCTGCACCTCTCAGTGCTGAATTCTGGGGCATCTGGACTTTCTGCAGCAGCTGGGAAAGAATATATGATGATCTTTTAGGGGAAACAAAGGGGCTCATTCAATGAGTTGGTGAAAGATGAGTCTCCTTGTTGATGGTGATAAGAGAGGATCTTGTTTCCTGAAAGCTCTCTGGGTGTGAATGCACTTTCTTTGGTTCATGTCACTGGGGGATTTCCTTCATGCCCAATGGACAAGAGGGCCCCTTGCTGGGAAGGCTAGCTCCTGTATCCCAAACTCTATTTTTGGGAAGGGCAGAAGCCCAAGGATCAGGCTACATTTGCTATAATTCTGGGAGCATGAAGTATTTGGTTAGTAGATCATTTCTGACTTATGTTTTTGCCAATTTTACCTTTTGTCATTGAGATATAAGACAGGAGACAACTTTTTACTCATCGTCTTTTGGAGACACTTAACATTTTCTCTTTTTTATTTCCTTTCTAGTTACAACTGTAATACACAGCTCTACTAACATAAAATATTGCTGAAATACAGACCATAGACAATGAAAGTTCTCATCGTTCACTTTCCTACCCCCTAGATCAGTGATTTTCAACCTTTTTCATCTCCTGGCACACATAAACTAATTACTGAATTCTGTGACACACCAAAAAATATATTTTTTGCCAATCTGACAGAAAAAATAGCTGTAATTTTGATTCATTCACACTGGGTCACTATTGTTGTGTTGGCTGTTGTCATTTTTTAAATTTGACAACCTAAGGGAAAACAGGTCAGTGTCCCTGACCAAATAGTCAAATACTGCACATTTTAAAAATTCTTGCAGTATACCAGTTGAAAATTGCTGCCCTAGATAATCATTCACTATAATTTGATACATTTTCTTTCAAATTATTAAAAATACATATACTAATAAAATGTGGTTGCTATTTATTCCTATGCAATATTTATATTATGAATATGACTGAACGGTTTACGTTGTTCTACTCAACAATTCACGAGACCATTCTTCCACATATACATACCTACAGATTTTCTTCATTCGAAATTCTTCCACTGTATGGCGGAACCAGCCTTTATTTAGCCAACCTTTAAATGATGCCAAATTAGGCTCTTTTTATTTTCATGTGTTTTTATTTTCTTTTTTATGTGACCGATAATATAGAGCTAGTTTTCAACTGCTAGTGGCAGGTGGTCTATTCAAGCTCAGGGGGCAAGTAAAATGAGGTCAAATTTGCTGGGGAAGTGGGAGGCCGAGCTCCATGGCTCCTTCCATTCTGTCCTGACAGAAAGCATAGGGCAAGACCTGTCCTGCCGCCCAGAGGAGTCACCGTCCTTTCTCCCAGGCAGGGCTCAGGCACCAATCTTTCATGATGAAATATACTGAGACCAAATTAACTGCCATTTTGTTTTGCTTTTCACCTTTCCTTCCTTCCTCTCTCCTCCCTCCTTCCTTCCACTCTCCTCCCTCCTTCCTTCCTTTTGACAAGTTGGTGTCCAGTTGCAGCTTCTCCTCTAATTCTCCTCTCTTCCAGTCGCCCCTAAGTGTCCAAGCTCGGCAGGCTTTCTCCTCCCTCCGAAGGGCCTCCCACTGCTCCTAACTTTGATCTCATTTTATCCTTGCTCAAGTTTCCACTTTCTCTAGATGGTGCCCTTGTTAGTATCTGCAGGCTTCTGCTATAGTCTCATCTGCAAATATATTAAAATGACTGCTTCCCCAAGTCACTTACCCTACCCTTGAAAGGATGTGAATTCAAACCAAGCTTAAGACAGCTGCTCCTTTGCCTGTTGTCACCTGGTGCACATCCTCACCCTCTGGTCACTGCACTGCGATAGTAAATTTCCATTCCTTGCGAGGTGACTTCATTTCTAGTGGAAACTCCTGCCCTGTGGTGTGGCAGAGAGAGACATGCTTTGGCTGTGGTGTGACCTGGCTTCGAATCCAGGTTCCAACACTTACTACCTGTGTGACCTCAGCAGGTAATTTAATCTTTTTGATCTCCATTTTCTTCCTCAGTGAAATGAGGAATAATGATACCTACCTTGCTGATAGGATTGGGCTATGGACGCGATAAAAATGTGTCAGATGACTGTAGACGGTAGGTGACCAAAAAGAGCAGCTACTTCCTATCATTGTTGCTTGATTTTTCTTTAGCAAATTTGCTAATTTTTAGCCAGTCTCATTAGGTTGTTATAAGGGTTCAAAGAATCAATGCATTCAAGGTCCTATTAGAAATGGATCCTATAATGTTGTAAAATATTGAACATAAATATTTTTGCCAACTAGTGGTTCTCCTGTTCCTGGCAGTGGTAAATAAAATAACTGATATAACAAAAATTTAAGACCAGAATGTAGATATCCCCTTGAAGTCCCATGTACTAAAAACAATTTGTATTTCCCAGCAAAAAGCTGTTCCCATGTATTTCAAATGGTTCCCAGAATCCGGTTCCTTTTGCTCTCTGAGGTCCAGGGACTGAGTTGACGAATGCTCTTTGTGGTTTGATTATTGTCACACATGTGTACCAAATGGTTTCTAAGCAAAGACATTCCCAGTTCACATGCAGGTTTGTCACAGATTATGATGGCGGTGGTTTTCTGGTGCCCTCACCACCTAACGCGTGTCCTCTGGTTGCTTGTAGAAGGCATGCTGCATTTTGGGGTTTCATACTTTGCATTTTGGAGTTACTTGTTTCTGGGGCTACTCCTTCATGGTGATGCTCTGGGCCACATGGACGAATGATAAGGGAATGAAAACATGGACTCGAATTTTTTTCGAGTGCCAAAAGAAAACTAAGGCCTTTGTTCCCTGCACACAGAGGTAGTGAACTTGTCCTAGGTCTGAAAGCATATCAACAGCCGCTCTAGCTCACTTTTTATCTCTTGTGCCAGCGATCCTTGTGGTCTCTCAACAGTGGCTCTGCCACACTGGGAGCCAAGTCGTCCTTCCTCTGATGCCCACCAGGAACTGAATTCTTGGGGACTCCTACCCTTTAGGCAGAGCCCCTTTCTTTTAAGGTGTTTCAAACTCCTGTATGGACAGGCATCATAAACCCTGGAAACATTTCATTGCCCAGCATGGGAGGATTAGAAAACCTAAGACATTCTCTTTGCAACATTTGCTCCTTTAATCCTTTCGGACCAGGGTGGGTAGTATGAGCTCTTCCATTTTAAGTGACAGAGGCATTGTGAGTAAGAGAAATGACTTGCTTAGGGTCTCTCAAAGTCATTAGCAAGACTAAATTTTCCTTTCAGAACGCAGCAGCGCTTACTCCCTTGCTGAACTTGGCTAAGCCTCTTGAGGGACGTCACGCCGAGCTTGCTTAGCAGATGGCTCAGAGGCAGGTCAGCAGCGCGGAGAAAGCTGGATAGTCTGACGCTGAGGGAAAGAACTTGGCTGTGGGTTCCTCCCTCCCACCGGATCTTCCCTCTCAGATGGCAGCTGTGGAGAGTACGGGTGAGGAGGTTCAGGAAGGGCTCTTGGCAGGACTTGTGATGTGAGCGTCAGGGAGCTCCTCTCTCAGGAGGTGAGTTGCCTTCTAGAACAGCAGCAGTGCTGTGTGCTCCTGAAGCAGGATGCCTGGAAAGACAGCCTCCTGGGCTTTACTTGCCTCCTTAAGCTCATGGGAGCTGCAGACCCCAGCATTAGCACATTGCTTCCTTTGCTTCCCTCCCTTAAGCCAGGCAAGGAGGCTCTGAGGCCGGCTGGGCTGTGTGTGTCCTTGCCATCTGCCAGGCCTCACTCCTCAGGCCAGAGCCTGGGCTGTGGCCAGTGCTTCCGCAGTTCTGCCCAGCACCCCAGCCCTGAGTCTCTCAGTGCCCCTGCACAGGTGTCCTGACCAGGGTCCTGCTCCGGTCCTGCCTGGCAGTGTTGCTCGAAAGGAGGCCGGAAGGGTGGGGCTCAAGCAGTCCCCTCTAAGGCAGACACTCATCACAGTCCCCTGGTTTCTTGCTTGGGGCGTGTGTGTGTGTGTGTGTGTGTGTATGTGTGTGTGTTTCATGGGTTTTGTGGTCCCAGTGGCTGCAAAAGAAATTGTGTGGAAAATCCAAGTTTGGATGCAGCTTACTAAGAAGAGGTCACATTTCTCTTCAGCCAGTTACGTAGTGTTAGAACTCAAGGAACGATGATGTCTTATGATACAAATATTTTATCTAACACAATCCATCTCCCTTTATCTCCCCAAACCATAAAGAATAACTTTTTAGAGCGTTATTTTCATATTTTGTAAGACATGTGTTTAGTATGAGTTTCCCTCTGGTGATAGGGACCAGGGCCCCCATGTAGGTGCACCCCCTCTTGAACTACCCAAACTTTTCTTCTTCTTCTTTTTTGTTTCTTTAATTTTTATGTATTGATTTGAGGGTGGGGGTGGAAGGAGAGAGAGAGAGAGAAATACCAATTTGTTGTTTCACTTATTTACGTGTTCCTTGTTTACTGCTCATATGTGCCCTGACCGGGGATCAAACCCGTGACCTTGGCTATCAGGGCGATGTGCTAACCAAGCTACCCGGCCAGGGCCAGACTTTCCTTCTTATAGACACCTTGTTCTCTCTGTCATGCTCTCCTCCCCTTCTTTCCCTCTCCCCCCGCCCCCCCACAAGCTGTTGCTGCCTTCTTGTTAGATTCGTCTCTCCTCCAAGTGTTCTGCTGGTTGGGAAGCTTTCGCCTGGCGACCGGAGCATCGGCTGCTCTTCTCTTCCACAGACCCAACTGGTTCCAGGCGTCCCTGCTGTCGTTTGACCACGGAGTGGTGGCGAGAGGCACCTGCTTTCTGGCAAGTTGCCATACATGAAGGGCAAGGGTCCCGCAGATGATCTCACTCAGGCGCCGCTTCCTGAAAGGGGTGGTCAGGGAACCAGGCCCATCAGAGGGACATCAGCGGCCCTTCCCTGCCAGCCTCTCTCCATGCACAGAGAACTCATTTGTAGGAGAATGTCTGGGGTGAGGTAGCGCTATTATTTTGTTCACCAGGAAATAATACCAAGTTTCTCAGTTTTCCCCTTATTGAAGGGCAAGGCCTTGGCCTGGAGCAGGGATTGAGTCTCCCAGCATCCTGGAGGATGGGATGGGGAGTAATTTGAGGAGGTGTCCTCTCACCCATGTGGCTTTCTGGGCCTGGCCCAGCTGGTGGAAATTCTACAAGACCAGCTGAGACATAATGACATAGGGAGTCCAGAGCTGGACCTCTATGGGGAAGGGAGAAAGAGCCAAACCAGTCGAGGGACTCACTGGCCATTTCCATGGAAAGCGGGTTATTATTACCAGGGAAGTGTGTCGGGTTTATGAGGAATATGACGTGTAGGTAGCGATGAACAACAGATTAAGGCCAACTTAGTCCTGTGTTTAATATTCTATCTCCAATGTCTCAACAACCACATGTTATGGTCATCTGGTCCTTGACTATCACCCTGTTGACTGAGGGTTGGAGCACATTAAACTCTGACCGTCGTTTGTTGCCCAGAATAGAGTTTGACAGGAGGAAAGGAAAGGGGCAGCGTGGGCAGAAAGAACTATGCCGTCATCGAGAAAGGCAGCCATGGAGAACAAGGGAAGCCTGGGGTCCCCATAAAATAATTTCCTTTTCTTCACAGTTTTCACACAGACCGGCAACCTAAAGAATGAGAAGGAAATAGGAAGTTCTGGTGTTCCCCCTGTTTGGCTCCTGCCAAAAACTGGGATCTTTACTGGGGAGGGGACATGAGGGCTTTGGCTCAGAGTTGGGCTTTGAAGGCAGCGTGGCTTCTGAGTGGGCCCCAGGGGAGGGACCCGAACCCTGAAGATGTTTGCTGTCACATGGGTATTGACATGATGGGGGAAAATGTATCATAAGAAAAAGTGGGCTATTTTTAAAGTAAATTTAAGGTTGAATCAGTTAGTTCTAAAATCCTGATGGAGGGTTCCAAGGCAGGATTCCAAAGAGACCATCTACAGGCGTGTGTGGATGTGGTCTGGGAAGACCCTTCCCCTGCCACCATATGTGGTCAAACATGATGTCCGATGTTTAGAGGGCATTTAAACATTAAACCCTACCCTGACTGGTGTGGCTTGGTGGATTGGGCGCTTCCTGAGAACCAAAGGGTTGCCAGTTTGATTCCCTGGTTGGGGCACATGCCTGAGTTACTTACTAGGTCCCTGGTTGGGGGTGTGTGGGAGGCAACCAACTGATGTTTCTCTTCCTCTTTTTCTCCCTCCCTTCCCCTCTAAAAATAAATAAAATAAAATCTTTTAAAAAATATATTTAAAAAAACCACATTAAATCCTGCTCCCTGCCTTCTTCACTGATGAGAAAGGGGGGCGGGGCGGGGCGTGGCAGGCTTTTTCTTTAAATAGCAAAAGTTTTCTGTAAATATTCTTGACTTGGTGGGCCACGTATGATCACTGCCACATTTTCTTGTTGGTTTGTTTTACAGTGCTTTAAAAATGTAAAATCTGTTCTTAGCTCTTGGGCTGTACAAAAACAGACTGGGAGCTGTCATTTGATTTCTCCTGGTCTAGGGTAATATGCAGCTGTAGCTTTAGGCCCTGCCATGCGCAGCGTGAAAGCTCCCAAGACACCAGGTCATGCTAAACTTTGTCTGAGTAGTAGGGCTCTTGTGGCCTGAGATGGGTTAATGCCCTAGACCAGGGATCTGTAACCAGTGGCACCAGGGGTCAGTCGGGAGCTCAGGGGCTTCTCCTTAACTTCTGAAGGTGAGCAGGAGGTTACTGACCATGCAGCCCCTTTTCCTGGCCTCCTGATTACAACAATAACAAAGGTGAGTTTTGGTTAATGATGACAGGAAATGCCCTACTTTACTTCGAGGGTCACTTGTAAACTAGTGACTAAAATGGGAGTCCCTGACATTAGAGCTGGAGAATGACCTGAGCAAGATTCCATTCAGTAGGTGAAAATGCAAAGTTCTGCTCTTAAAGAGGAGATGCATCAATATTGCCGTTTCTGGGTTGAGTTAGGTTCAGATGTCCAAGTTTTAATAAAATGGAGCCAAAATTTCCAAGTGTATTGTTGCCATTGCCCGTATCTTTTTTCAAGGGACTAAGTTAATTTAAATATTCCTCTGACACACATTTGTCACTTACAGAGTAGATTTTTAAAGGTATTGAGAACTCCCCTGGCCAGCGTGGCTCAGTTGGTTGAAGCATCGTTTCATGCACTGAAGGGGTGAGGGTTTGGTAAAAGGTCAGGTATCTAGGTTGCGTGTTTAATATCCGGCCCAGGTGTGTATGGGAAGCAATCAATTGATGATTCTCTCTTTCTCTCCCTCCCCCTCTCCCATCCCCTCCCTACCTCTCTTCCCCTCTCTCTAAAAGCAGTGAAAAAAATGTCCTCAGGTGAGGATTAAATAAATGAATAAATTAAAGGTATTGAGAACTGAGAGAGTAACTGAGCTTAACCCCCCTTTGGCCTAATCCCTCACTCAGTGGATGGAGTAACTTTGGTTTGTGCTGTTTCCATGATCCATGGTCATCTTATTTGAAGACATTAGGGAATATGTGTTTGGAATTAAGAATTTTTTAGACTTGGAAACATTATGAAGTGTTTGGGGCAGCATCCTATAATCAAACATGTTTTTATTTTTGCAGTAAAACTTATATTTCTATGAAGAGGGGTAAATGAAGACTATTGATTTAGCCTAACCTCAATTCAGGGCAAATGTCACTAGTGAATTACAAATTTGTATCTATACAAATATCTTTATGCCTTCAGAGTTGTGTGAATTTCAGAGTTGTTGCAGATAGGAGTTTATGATCCATATAATGTCTTCTAAATTAGACTGGAAGCTCTGCAAATGTACAGATGTGTCCTCCACAGTGCCTAGCACAGTGCATGTACATAGTAGGTGCTCATTAACTGATTTTTTTAAATTAACATAAACATGACATAAGTTATGAGTGTTGTGAGGCTACTTTACAACTAGCCCTTTATTTATTTTTCCATTTTTCAAATTATAAAATGTGTTTTCAAAAATGTTGAAATGTTAATTATGGCCCGTAAGCCATAATTAAACCAAAAGCTGCCTTGACACCTCATAGATTGGAAAGTAGTAAATAAAGTAAAGGCAGTTGGACTCTGTGCATGTTGGTGGGTGAGTGGCTCATTTCTAAGATAGACTGGCTAATTTGTGGAGGTGTCTTGTAGTTTTGTAATTCAGTAATTGTATTATACACAATGATTGACTTATTTAATTTACATCAATATTGTTAATATCGGAGAAGGTTCATTGTGCCTTAGTCTTGACTACCTATTTAAACCAGGAACTTGCCCTGCCTGGTGTGGCTCAGCGGACTGAGCACCGGCCTGCAAACTCAGAGTTCGCGGGTTTGAATCCCAGGCAGGGTACGTGCCTGGGTTGCAGACCAAGTCCCCAGTTGGGAGCATGTGAGAGGCAACCAGTTGATGTTTCTCTTGCACATTAGTGTTTCCCTCTCTTTCTCCCTCCCTTTCCCTCTCTCTAAAAATAAATAAATAAAATATTTAAATAAATAAACAAACAAACCACATTTATGAAAATGACTAAGTGATGTACTAACAATATCGAAAACATTGCCATCAGCAGGAGAGAGCAAATCGGTCATCCTCTCAACATCTGGCCAGCTCGTTACTTAGGGCCGAGTCTCTTCGGGAGCCTCCAAGTTAGAGAGACATGAGGGGAATCAGGTGTTAATGAGAGCAAAGGAAATGAATGTGATTTTTAAAATGCGAACCATAATAAAAGGCTGAAGGTATTTGGATTGTGATATCAATAAGCAAGAGGGAGGGAGTGTGACTTCTTTTAAGTGTGTGCCCATTATCAGATTTCTGTCTTTGTACTGAAGACAAAATAGGAGGGACCATCATTTAGTTGCTATTTTTTTTTAAGTGGATATAAGTGCAGTAAAAGAATAAAAGAGAAACATAAAACTTATAAAGGTGATATAATGAGTCACCAGAAGAGGTTATCAAACAAGGTCATGGACGTCTCTATTCTCAGAAGATATTTAAGCGTGTCCTCAGATATGATAATCGGTATAACTGTGAGAACACAGACGAGAGGAATGAAAAGCACTGTCAAGGTAAAGGATGTGTGTGACCACCTGGTCGAGGCTGTGGAGGAACTGGAGGTGCGCCTCCCTTTGTCTCAACATCAAGGAAACAAGACATGCTTCTTTTCAAGAGCTGGTCTGTGCCTGATGACATGACAGCAAAGGGTGGGATGCCCTGTTAGGCATGAATTCTGGAGTGAGTTTCAAGTGATTTATTTAGAATCTGGCTGGAAAAAGAAGAGAATATAACAGGTCAGCAATTCCCCCCAGCTGGCTCGCTGTCTCAGGGAAGTAAATGCACTCATCACACTCTCTTGAGTCCGGTTTGCTATTTTGACTTAAGGGTTTTGTGGTTTCTCCCGGCCCCAGATTCCCACTCCTGAGTTATTGTTCTGATTCAAAGCCACTGTGGCTTGATGGTGCTATTGCCAGCCTGGCAAGGTCTCTGAAGGATAGATGAATAGGTTTTTCCCTATTCATTCACTCACCTGCATTGGACACAGGTTGGAAAAACCTCCCCTAGGTGTCCACATTTAGGACCCTCTTAGTGAAAATCCGTAGTGTACTTGGAAAAGGGCTGTCTGCAGATATGTTCTGCCCATTCTTCATGTAGAAGGAACACACACACCTTCTCACGTGGCCAGGATCTTGGGCCTCAGTGTTTTTTAGGAGAGAAGACCAGCAGCAACCAAGTTGGGCTCTCTTCACAGGCTTATCGGATCACTGTTTCCTAGTGAAATTCTATTTTAATTTTCTGGAGCCTCTAGGGCTAGATGCCTGTCCAAAAACTGGCTATGCTTTAGGCTGCAAAGCTTGTGAAAGACTGGGGAAATCACACCCTGAGGTGGTGATTCTACACATAGACGAGTGGCTTTTACGGCTGTTAAGAAACATGAGGATAGAGGCACTACTGGTGGGTGATTGGTTCCTGATAGCTTAGAGGGCGGGCTGCAGACCGCCCTGGGCTTTGACATCCTTGCTTTGGGCCAGAGCCTCTCTCTCCAAACACACAGTTTCTCCGCTGTGAGGCACGGCCAGAGCTCTTGAGGTTCCTTTTCACCTTATCAGCAAGACCCTAGAGCAGATTGGAATCTGATTGTTGAGTTGATTTCTTTCTTGCTGTCAGCACCCAAGAATGTAGAGGATCGGTGAGACAAAGGCTCTTTCTGATATACGTTTAGGCAATTTAAACAAGCCATGCATGTATATGTGGTGCATGTGTACCTGAATATACTCAGTTGTATCACCTCTCTGTCGTTGACTTATTGTAATGAGATCATGAGTTCCTTGAAAGCAGGAGACACTGCCTGTCTTTCCCTATGGTATGCGGCCATGAGCCCTGCAGGTGCTCAATAAATATTAATTGAATTAATCAGCTGCCACAACACAGGTGCACACAATTATCTGCCTTGTGCTTTCATCCAACTACAAAAACAACCTGTGCATTCAGCTGTCCTTGCAGGGTCCCCACGCCCTCTGTACCTGCCCAGACTTTCTGCAGCTGTGCACTGTCTGGGCCGACCCCTTTAGTCAAATGTGCTCTGCAAAGTGTGAGGCCCGCCAGCCCTTGTACACAAAGCCTTTGTAATACATACACCCAGCTCGGAGGGGCTTTACCACTCCCTCTTTCTCTCCCACCCCTAATGTTTCCCGACCCTAGCAAGGGTTTAAGGAGAATGAGGTCCACTCCCCACTCCACTTCTAGGGCAGGGTTTTTAATTACCATGTAGGCTTTGTTCTGTTGTTGAGATCAGGCTTCTCTGTGTAGGGAGAAGGGAATTCCAGTCATCCTGATGCATTATAATCAAGTTACCACAAGTCAGGAGTAACAGTTCTCTGCTTTCATCCTGATCACAGCAGGTGATACAGGAATGTAGTAGCGTCTAGTATTTCCCTAGGTGCTGTAGGCTGTGGTTGCAACAGTGCTTTACAGTGGTGGTTTCAATATTTTAAGCACCATGAAACCATTAGAATTTTATCTTAACTCCATGATCTGCCTACTTTATGCATAAAATGTAGACCATATTTTTTTAAAAATCAATATTGGTTCAAAATTCCCGACCACAAAATATAGTTAACAAATAACACGTACACATTAAAGACCAAAATGATAAACTTCAAAAAGAGTCAACATAATTTGATTCAAAAATAAAGAGAGTAGACGAGCCTCTAACAGAGGTCATTTCACAGTGTTGGATACACACGTGGGGAAGCTGCAATCCCTAAAAAAATGATACGTTTATATTGTCAAAGCCTGTTACATCTCGGCAAGTCTGTAAAACAGGTAACCCTGCTGTTACCTAATACTAGTGTCACAAAAGGGCTACAGCACAGCCTTTTCATTTTCATCAGTAGAATCTTATGGTTTGGTAACAGTTTAAATTTGAGAGCGCAGTACTCAGAGAATATTTGTGGAATGAATGAATTTCCATTCACAGAGCAGCAGGTTTTGTTCTCCTCATTTTCTAGTTGACAGAGAGGAACGGGGAGTGGCAGATATTTTAGTCCAAGGGCTAAGACTACAGCTTGTAAACAGGTTGGCTGCTCTCAAAGACACTCCTTGTGCCTTTCGGTCAGTGCCTTCCTGTATTCATGAGTTTCATGTATAGGTTTGTAATTTATGTACCAATAAGCATACACAGAGTTATCGACATTTGGCGGGCTAAATAGCTACTTCTGTTCAAAGGCAAATGCTTGTCGAGTGGCTATTTTCTGATAAGGATGTCCGCCTGCAGTGGGTGTAGCAAGCTGTGTAGGGCACAAAGAGAGATACGTGAGGGGGGCAGGCCAGTTCTGCCAGGCCCAGATAATGGGTGGGGGCTTAGGAGGAGTTCATTTCATACAGGCTGCCCAGGGCTGGCGTGGTTACAGATTACTGGGGATCTTTCATTTCCCAGTGTTTTTCTTGTTTTCCATGTCTGTCTCTGTCTGTCTCTGTATCAAGGGAGTACTATATGTAGAGTATTATGTGGGTCTTATGTCTGGCTGGGCTAGTGACCTGCAGTGCCCAGGCCTGTTAGGAACAGCAGCTCCCTCTCCATCTCTGAAGCTGCATGCTGTGAGCGCAGAGGGAACGGGAGCCAGACAGCTTTCTAAATACCAAGGGCGGGGGTGCGGGTCGTAGATAAGGTGGGAAGCCTAGAATGTGGTTTTAGATGTGTTTTGGGACTGTTTGGCTATTTTTGGTAGAAATGGGAGAAAAGAATCATAAATCTGACCTTTATAAATAGGAGACGTTTATGGGGAGCCTCCGCATGTTCAAGTTCCTTTCCAGTGGAAGCCATGCCGAAAGTTATTGTGAATTTGTGAATGTTAACAAAGTTGAAATTTATCATTAGTGGCAATTCACCCAAAAGTCGTGTTGTCGGACCAGTGTCAGGCAGGCATATGTCACACTTCACCCTGTGCTTCTCATGGCTGTGTGACCTGGAGCGAGTTCCTCGCCTTCTGAAAGCCTCAGTTCCTTCCTTTATAGAATGGAGAAAGCGTAAAGCGGGAGCTTGTTGATAAGGAAGTGAGTTCTAGGAGCCTATTGGTACTGAAGTGAGCGATGCGTGCCACTGAGCCCAGGGCCTCCCGTGCCCCAGGCCTGCTAACTGTGATTGTTCCTGCTGTCGTTGTCTTCTGTGGTGGTCTTCTACAAATGCCTGCTGCTGGAGACACAAACTCTTGTTGTGCGTTGGAGCCGTCACCCTTCCTATAGGAGCAGACAGCGGCCTGGCCGCCCGGAAAGCGGGGAGAAGGTTTGGGCGGGAATAGTGTGGCCAGTTCGCAGCCGTGGGCACTCATTCACTGGTGATCGAGGGTGACTGTGAAAATACAGGAAGTTCGGGTTTTTAGCCCATCCTTTTTACACTGGGCCTCCTACTAGGCTTGTGTTGGGGAGCACAGCTGTCACCTTCCCATGGAGACTCTCTGCTCAGTGTGGGTGTGCCTTTCGAGGGTGGGTAGACTCCGCTTTTGCTGGATTTCAGCTGCAGCCTTGTTGTTGGGATTTTTGTTCTTGTTGTTCTTGGGTTTTTCTAAAGGCCTGGCATATATCACGTTTATAATTAAAAACAATCGAACCATATTAGGCTAGTGGAAAGGAAATACACCAAATTAATAATGGTCCTGTCCAGGCTAAAACACAGCTTCGTTCTGGAAGGGGAGGCTGGTGGCGGCGGCGGCGGCCGTGGCGGTAGTAGAATAGTTCAGGTCAAGGGACACAGGCGAATGCTGAGAGAAGGCGAATGCTGATATCCTCCAAGCCTGCCAGCTGACCAGCGGCTTAGCTGCTGAGGTGAGCCAGGCCTTTTCCTCTTTATGTACTACCCTCGGGGCCCAGCTCCTCAGGGTGGCCCGACAGCTGATGGCCTTTATCCAGAGAAGGCAGCCACTGGGGCAAGCCTGGAACCTGTACTAACTCTCAACGCACTCTCACTCCCCTCTCTCTCTCTCTCTCCCTCTCTCTCCCTCTCTCTCTCTCTCTCTCTCTCTCTCCCCCCTGGTACAAGAAGCCAGGGATTGTGATGGGGCTGTGACCAAGTAGAAATGAGAAAGTAAGGAGGTTACTGCTTTGTTTGTTGTGAAGAATTGTGAACATTCAGACACTGATTTGGTTTTATCCCCCAATGGAATAAAAACATCTTTCTCCCCTCTTCGGACGGAAGGAAGAGGGAGCCGCCCGACAAATCTCGAGCAGCAACAACACGGCTGTTCTCTGCCCTTCCCCTGAGCACCTTCTCTGTAGATGTATCTTGGACAAACGAGGAGATGGTTGCTTCCTCGTGGCAGCTCCTGGCTCCATAATAGCCTTGAGAAGTATAAACATATAGGCCACTTCATTCCAATTAAAAAAAAAATAAATCTATCATTCAACATTTAGACTGAGGATCGACATAGATACCTACAGAGGGCAAGCTCTCTGATACCTGTGTGGATGCCGTGTAAACACTGGGTAACATTTCTGATGATTAGAAAGCCCCTCAACTTCTACATGTCCCCGGCTTTTCTAAGTGCCACAAGTGAAGGGGAAAATAGTTGCTGTTTCGTTAGTGGAGAAACGAAGGCTCAGAGAAAGGCTTCCTGAGTTGTGGAAGCAGCAGCAGGCTGTGCAGTGTGAGTGGCCCACACGTATTCAGGGCTGCGCTCCGTGCCAGGCACTCTGTTACGGACTCTAAATACATACGCTCGTTTGATCAAAGCAGCAGTGTTGGGAGGTAATGACTATTATTAACTCTACTTCATAGATGAAGAAATGGAGGCTCGGAGAGTTTAAATAATGGCCTAAGGCCACACAGCTAGTGAATGGCAAAGTCTGGAGTTATTCCCTGGCAGTTTAACTCTAGATGCCCCTAACCACTAAGTTGTACTGCCTCTGTTTCACTTCCCCAAATCAAAGTCACCTTAGTCTACTATTTCTGGCACTAAATCCTCTGCCTGCTACCCTCCGGCTCTTTCTGGAAGCTGGCTCGAGCCCTTGCTGAATGGAGGAGTATTGCTACCACATACTAGGGAATGAGGAGGCATGGCAAACTTTTTGGAGTTGCTTACAGACAGCTTTAGCAATGACCACTCCCTTCTCCATACCTTTCAGATGACCTACCCTGTCTTATGTGTCCACCATGCCGGCCGCGCTCACGCGCCTCCCTGGGAACGACAGGCTCTTGGCAGCCCCTGCCCCCCCTTGCCCTCGCCAAGCTATTTGGAGTCAGGTCTCATCAAGAGAGGAATGTGGTCACAGTTACTTGGCAAGCAGCTGAGCCTGATTACAGGGTGAGCGCTGATGTGCCGCCCAGGGGGAGCTTCTAGGTAACCCCTCTACGGTGCTCAGAACTGGGGCTATTCTTGCCGTGGGTGCTTTCAGATGATAACACTTGCCCGCGCTCTTTAACAGACATGAGGAGAGTGTTATCAAACTGCAGCACCTTGGGAAACTTTTGGCAAGGAGCCCTCTTCCAATTCCACACACTGGGGTTTCCCTTCTCCTGTAAATAGATAGATGTGTGCTGTGTTAAAGAGGGACCCTAAAAATAGTGGGACTTAGAGAGGGGAGCTGGGGAATCAGAAGCATTTCCCTTCTGACTCTGCCATTTGTTTGTCCTGGGAGAGTGGCCCTGCCTGGCTTTCCTGTCTTCTCTCTGTCAGTGCCGATTTGGGGTGGGGGTGGGGGAAAGGGGCTTGGAGATCTCAGAGGAAACAGGGGTCTGCTGCAGGCTAGAGACCCGGTGTGCTTCTGTTCTGAAATCTCGGGCTTGGATTAACTGTGACCCAAAAGGGCCCCTTTGGCTTCCCAGCATAGATCATCTTTCTTTCCTGTTGCCTTTCTTGATGTTCTTGTTGCCTGGCATTGAGCTGGATGTGGAAGAATCTGTCTCAGATGATTTAAAAACTGTTTATAAGCACCCTGTTCCTTTGATCTCCACATTCCTTCCTGCAGAGGGCTTGGGTCAGGCAGGGCTGCGATCACAGTGGCTAAGGGCAAGGGCTCTCAGCCAGGCTGCCCGAGTTTGAATCCTGGCTCTGTCAGTTACTGGCCGATGGACTGTGGCAAATCACTGAGCCCTCTGAGCCTCAGTTTCCTCACCTAAGAAATGGGGATAATGAGAGTGGCTGCCTCATGGGGTGGTTCTGAGGATTCAACGCAGTGGTATTTGTAGTCTAGTGCCTGGCGCAAGGTAAGTGCTCAGTAAATATTTGATGACAACTGCTTCATGGCTGGAGAAACTCACTCCCTATTATCCAGGTGAGAAAACTGGAACACAGAAAGGAGAAAGCAGTTTCTCCAGTTGTGCCAGGGAGGAACGTTTAAATTCCCTGCCTGAGCTGTAAGCGCCTTGTGGAAAGGACCATCTCATTCTGAGTACATCCATAGCGTTCATTCAGGGAATATTTGGTTGATTAAACTGGTGTTCGTAATGGCATCATCTTATTAAACTTAGCAATGGACAAAAAGGATTGAGATAGCAGCAAAACGTAGAGGCCTAATAATCTCCTTGGTAATATGTTTCTTCCCTACAGAAAGGTGATCTTAAAAGCCTGGTGTTTAGCACGTAGACAAGACCCAGAGCAAGGAGTTCAGGAAGTGTGTGTCAGATGAACTCTCAGATGCCTGAAGGAATGATGAAGGAAGGGCTCTGTGTGTTACAGCTCAGCCATGTGAGGTGTGTGAACAGGTGTTCTCTTCAGGTCTCAAGGAGGCTTCTTGAAATAGCCTGAGAGTTCTTTTGGGCAGCTGATCCCCACCAAGAGTGAGTACAGCTTTCTCAATTTGCCCTCCAAAGTCTGGGGTGCATTTTAAACAATTTCAGTGTTATGTGTGTGACCATACATTTGAGGCAATCAGTATTATCCTTGTAACTTTCATGGCTTTTGCTCTTTTAGTATTTATCAAAGATACTTTGAGACCTTACACTGTGAATTTAAACAAATGCTATTTTTTTAAAAATCTCTACTTTGCTGGTTCTCATTTCCATATGCAGGAAAAGAGGCGAATAAGCATGGTAACTTTGCGGATTATTCTCAATGGCCAGAAAGGCAAGAAGTGGCCCACTTGGAAAGATCCTAAGGGAGAAATGAGCCATTAGCAGCTCCTCTCTATGTTACAGAAGGAAGAGCTTTTGTTCTGGGTGGGTGTACCTTGGAACAGCGGATGAACCGAACTCTCAGAACACATGAGTTCAGCCTTGGCTCTGCCACCCTAATGTTGAGCGGGGAACTTGATCTCTAAGTCTTAGCTTGTTGAACTGAAACTGAGATCAATAGTACTTCCCCCTTCTGTCTCACAGGGCCATTAGAATTTTTTAAAAACTGCTTGAGAAAACTTCCTGATAAAACTTTGTTTATATGGACAATGAAATCATCACTCCCTGTTTTCAGCGCCCAGCTCACATGCCAGGTCTTCCACAAAGACTTTTCCAGTTTCTCCAGTTTTCACTATTCTCCCTTGCCTATGAAATCCTGTGACATTTTCTTTATGCTTCTCCTTTGACATTTACAGAATTCTATCTTATTGTATCATATTTATATCCATGTCTTAAGCAACCAGAGGGCAGAATCCCTGTCTATACTATATTTATTTTTATTTTATTTTATTTTTTAAAAGATTTTATTTATTTATTTGTAGAGAGAAGAGAGGGGAAGGAGAAAGAGAGGGAGAGAAACATTGATATGCAAGAGATACACGACCATTGCTGTCCCCAGCTGGGGACCTGGACCATAACCCAGGCATGTATCCTGACTGGAAATCAAACCAGCAACCTTTTGGTTTGCAGGCTGGTGCCCAATCCACTGAGTCACAGCAGCCAGGGCTCATATTTATATGTATGACATTATAGTACCTTTGTTGAGAAAACCCTCTCATTATTAAAAAAAAAAATTTTATTGTTATACAGTTACAGTTGTCCCCATTTCCCCCTCACCATTATTTTAAAATAAATTATAATAATTATTCTACATCAGTAATATCAGAGTAGTTATAACAATGGACCTTCCACATGGTAAGTGTTCAAGAAATATGTGCTTTTAGTCTTTTTACTTGTTTTTGATATTTCGTTTCAGGTTTATTGAGGCATACTCTGCATACAGTAAAATTTACTCTTTGGTGTGCGTTCCTATAGGTTTGGACAAATGCATGCAGAGTATAATCACCACCACAATCACCCCCTAAATTTCCTCATGCACCTCACCTTTGTGGTCATCCCTTTTCCCCAACCCTAGGCCCAGCCACCATTCATTTGTTTTCTGTCCTTATAGTTTTGCCTTTTCCCAGAATGTGACATAAATTGAATCATATGGTATGTTGTCTTTTGAGTTTAACTTCTTTCACTTAGCATAATGCATTTGTGATTCATTCATGTGTGTGTATCAATTCTGTTTTTAAAAGATTTTATTTATTTATTTTTAGAGAGAAGGGAAGAGAGGGAGAGAGGGAGAGAAACATCAATCCGTTGCCTCTCGCTTGCCCCCCAGCTGGGGACCTGGCCTACAACCCAGGCATGTACCCTGATTGGGAATCAAACTGGTAGCCCTTCGGTTTGCAGGCCTGTGCTCAGTCCACTGAACCACACCAGCCAGGGCTCAAGTCTTTCTTTTTATCACTGAGTATTTCCATATGTGGATGTACCACAGTGAGTTTATCTAATCATCAGTAAATGAACATTTAGGTTGGTTCCAATATTTGGCCATCATGAATGAAGCTGTTATAAACATTTTCACAGAGGTTATGTATGAACTTAAGTTTTCATTTTTCTAGGGTAAAAACACCTAGGAGTAGGATTGCTGGGTCATATGGTAAATGTGTGTTTACTGTTACAAGAAACCATGTTCCAGAGTGGCTGTACTATTTTTGCATTCCAACCAGTAATGTTTGAGAGGTCTAGTTGCTCTGTATCCTGACCAGCACTTGTTACTGTCAGTTTTTTAAAGCCATTCTAATAGATGTGTAGTGGTATCTTATTGTGGTTTTAATTTGCACTTCTCTGATGACAAATGAAATTGAGCATCTTTTCATGTGCTTATTTGTCATCCATGTATTTTCAAATTGAATTTTTACATACAACATATTAGTTTCAGGTATACAATAAAATGATTCAATATATTGCAAAATGATCACCATGATAAGTCTAGTTAACATGCATCACCACACCTAGTTACAGATTTTTTTTCTTGTGATGAGAACTGTTAAGATTTACTCTCTTAACTTTCAATTATGTAATACAGTATTAAATATAGTCACCATGCTGTACATTACATACCCATGACTTATTTATTTTGTAACTGTAAGTTTGTACCTTTTGTCTCCCTTCACCCATTTTGCCCCTCCTCTTTCTACCTCTGACAAGCACCAATCTGTTCTCTGTATCCATGAGCTTGTTTTTTGTTTTGTTTTAGATCCCACATATAAGTGAGGTAATATAGTATTTGTCTTTCTCTGACTTATTTCACTAATCCTAATGCCCTCAAAGTCCACCCATATTATCACATATGGCAAGATTTCATTCTTGTTTATGCTCGAGTAAGATTACATTATATATCTATATCTATATTAATGAATAAATAATGCCGACCTACTTGTGAATGCTTGCTTTGATTCTATAGTCAAGTACAAGATGCTAGAATAGGGTCTGGCAAACTCATCAAAGCCCTTCGAGATGCCCAAGCCAGCAGTGAGGCTAAGAGGTCTAAGTATAACTCTAGAAGGCAGGAACTATGGGTTTCATTCTGACATCCTTGTCACCACGTTCTTTAACCTTGGACAGCTCCTTCTCCCCGCCCAGGGTCAGCCTCCGAGCACAAGTTGTACATTGAATTAAGTCTATGCTTTTCAGGGACTCTCTAGGCACAGCTGGCTTTCCCTGTAGGTGCAGTTGACAGTTGCATCCCTTGCATGATTTGAATGTGCTGAGTAGCCTACCTGACTGACCATTTCTCACCCACTGGCCTGGTTTGGCTCCTAAACTACCTCTTTTATATCCTTCCTTTGAATACGGTGTTATATTTCCATAAAGCCCTCATAATATTTGTTCCCTGGGAGGGATATCCTGGCCTTCTGGAAAGGTACTCACATTTGTTCTATGTTCTCATTGAGAACCTACCATATGAAGGATCTCCAAAGTGAAAATAGCATCCTTCCTATTTTTTAAAAAGATTTCATTCATTTATTTTTAGAGAGAGGAAGGGAAGGGATAAAGAGAGGGAGAGAAACACTGGTGTGTGGTTGCCTCTCGCACACCCCCACCTGGGGACCCAGCCTACAACCCAAGCATGTGCTCTGACTGAGGATGGAAACAGTGACCCTTTGGTTCCAAGGTTGGCACTCAATCCACTGAACCACACCAGCCAGGGACAGCATCCTTCCTTTTAAGGGGCTTACGATGATAATGAATTAGGTTATCAAAACCAAGTTTACTTAAAGAGGGGATTGCAGGGTAGATCTGAAGGACTGCCTCTTGGATCAACTCAATGGAGAAACCTGGCATAAAGGGGGGTTGGGAGAGCATGCATGTATGCTTGATGCAGGGGTGAAAAGGAGAGTTACGGAAGGGGCAATAGACCCCATCCACTGTACATTTTCCTTTTTGCTATGAGTATGTACAAGGAGAGAGAGGAAGGGAGGGAGAAAAAGAGAGAGGGAGAAGGAAGGAGAATGGGAGGAGGAGGGAGAGAGAGGGAGGAGAGACATCGATGTGAGAGAGAAACGTTGATTGGTTGCCTCCTGCACATGCCCAGACCAGGAGTCATAGGTACCTGGACTGGGGATGGAACCCATAACCTAAATATGTGCCCTGCCTGGGAATCAAACCTGTGAACTTTTGGTGTACAGGACAATACCCCAACCAACTAGGTGAGCCACACCGACTAGGACTGAGATACTAAGAGATAATGTATATTATTTGTAAATAACAATACCTTAGGGCTATATGGTACTATACAGATTATACATCATTTTCATATACTTTATTTAATCTCTACAATAGCTTTATGTGATAAGTGGTGGGGATGTTAATTAGGACACTAACTGCTCTAATAAAGAACTATAAAACAAAATTTTATTTCTTGCTCACATCATTGATGAATAGATGGGTATAAATTGAGGGCGAGGCTTTCCCCCCCCACAGTTATCCAGGAAATCAAGTTTGTTCCATCTTGGCCCATAATCTACATTCTAGGAATTTAGGGGAAAGAATCAGAGAATTATAGGTAATATCTTCATGGCTAAAACCTTGAAGTGGTGCACGTCACTTCTGCTCATGTAATCACACAGCCAAAAGTAAACTGCGAGGGTGACTGAAAGATGCCTCTAGGCTGTGTGTAGAAGGAGCAGAATTCAGACATCGGTAGGCCCAAGCAGTCCCTGCATCAGGAGCATAAGGTGTTTCCCTCATTTCCATATGATGAAACTGGGGCTCAGAGGAGTTAAGTGACTTATAGTAGAACACACAGCTACTAAGTACAGGAGTTAGGATTTCAATTCAGGTCATCTTTGTTGATAGAACAGGAACAATAATAATAGCAGCAATAACAACAATAACATCTAATAGCTTGTGAAGGTGGGGGTATATTAAATGGGACCATATACGTGAAGGTCTTAGTAAATTCCAGACTCTGCTACCCAGTCCCATGAAGAACCAAGTATTTCTCCTGAGGACCGTGGGCAGTGGGTGACTGCATGCTTTCCAGGCCTTTGGTACCAGACTGGAGCTGCCCCTTCAGACAGCTCCCCCCGTGTCTTCAGGACAGCCCCACTGTGTCAGGCTTGTGCTCCGGCCAGGCATGGGAAAATCCTCTAGCCAGCACCTGTTCCCTCAGGTGTCCTTGTGGGCCTGAGCAACTTTTAAAAGATTAATTGTAATCTAATTATGTTTAATCTCTAACATGATGAATAACGAAATTGGTACCCATAATTTATATTGTGTATAGGTTCAACTTTTAAAAAACACTTTTTGTTTGTGTGGCAGAGATGTATGGGTAGAAGTTGTTCTACGACTGACACTTCTGTGACACAAGAAACAAAACAGAAAAATGCTTCTCAGCTAAGTGGGGTAGGGCTTCTCTGTCTAGAAGAGTTCTGGGCGAGAAGCTGCTGCTTTCATCAATGTTTCGGGTGAGGACATTGAGGCATGGGCTGAGTCAGAGCTTCTCTGGGTGGTTTTAAGGCTGGTAGACATTATAGGAGCTTGGACCCTGTGGCTGCCGCCTTCCCTTCTGTCACCACAGTCTAGCCAAAGAAAAAGAGATGGCAGGGACAGGTAGCTGAAGCGGCAGGAGCGATGGTGGCAACATCAAGACATCGATGCCCAGCCCAAATCCACAGCACTACTGCTACATGTTACATTTCTAGCCCCCTGGCCACCTCGACTTCCAAATTGACCTTCACATAGCGTGTCCTCTGAAGGAGCCACTGTTACCCTCTTAAGGAGCAGTGCTTTGCATTTCTCTGTCCTCATCCATTTGTTCAACATTTTGTAGCCCTATTTCATGTATGTGGATGACTCACTAGGACAAAAAGAATGACTAAAGATGTCCCTGGCTTCAGGTAGCTTACAGTCAAGTGGAAAAGACAGAGAAGTAGGTTATTATCCTGCACAGTGGTTAAGGGTCTTGATGAAAATGAGCACAAAGTGTGATGGGAACCTAAAGGAAGCAACCCCGTTGCTCCAGCAGATGGTGGTAGAGGTGGAGGTGTTCCTGAAAGAGTGAAGGCTAAGGTAAATTTCAAAGGATAAGAAATTATTCTGAAAAAGAGGGAGGGTTTGGGGAGTTTAGGGGTCAGAATGTGCAAAGAGCATGACCAGAGAGATCCAGGGATCTGGACAGAGTTCTTCATGGAGGTGAGGAAGGGCTGGATGGAAAGTGTTCAGGTAGGGGATAGATCATGAAGAGCTTTACCTGTGATTTGTTAGATTTAAGCTTTCTTCTGAGATAGAGAAGAGCTATTAAATTATGGAAGTGACAGTATCATATTTGTATTCTAAGATGATCTTTCTGGCTATAGTACAGAGCATGGGTTGGGTGGCAGGCAGAAAAGCAAACACGGATGCAAAGAAATCAGCAGGAAATCACTGGGCTTGAAATGATGGTGACCAGAAGTGAGGGAGCCATGGAGATGGAGAATAGAGATTTGAGAGCCACTGAGGGGGTCTGAGCTGGTGAGACACTAGGAGCAAAGGAGAGGGGTAAGCATGACCCCAGGCTTTGTTTTGGCCCATTGGGATATTGGTGGACCGGGAACAAGACAGGAAGAACTGGGACAGGGGTGGTGACAGCTTCAATCAGGAGTCCTGTGGGGTATGAGGGGCCTGTGGCTCTCCCAGGTGGATGTTCAGAAGGCAGTTGGATGTGATCGATGGGAGCTGAGGAGATAGATTTGGAAGCCATTATCATGAAGGGGTAATTCAAATCATAGCGGTGAAGTGGATAGCCTAAGAAGAGTGTTGGCAGGACGAGGTGGAGAGGGCCCAGGGCAGAACTCTGGAGAACACCACCATTCAAGGCACAGGTAGAGGAAAAGTAGCAGCCCACAGGGCAGGCCAAGGAGAAAGGGCCAGAGAGTTAAGAGACAACAAAGAGCATGTCCTGGAAGACAAAGGAAGTGATTTCAGAAAATTTTGGAGCGACCAATGGAGCTTAATGCTTCTGAGAAGTCAAGACAGGACCTGAACAAGTGTCTATTGTTTCAAGCAACAAGGAGGGGAAGTGTCAGTACCTTTTGGGGAGAAGAGTTTCATGAAGTGATGGGGAGTGAGTTAGGTATGGGATGAGGAACGTCTCCTGAATGTTCATAAATATACTGTGTCTATTTTTACCTTAGCAGCAAAGGCCATCATACCTCTCAGTTTGTCATCATTCTCTAGGCAAGACCCCTCTCCTGCTTGGTTAATTTGTTAGTTGATTGTTTTCCTTTTATTTCTGTTTTCCTTTCTATTCCCCTCGCTCCACCTAGAGGCAACCATTTTCATGTTTTTAAGAGTTTTACCTTCGTTTGTATATGTTCTTATAATATATATTATTTTATATGCATATATGTTTAAGTCAATGGTGTGTTAAAGATCTCATCTGTTTCTTATTTTAGCCAGTACTATGTTCTCAAGATCCTCCAGGGCTGCCTTATGCCCTCCTTTTATACAGTCGCATGTTACCGTCCATCCCCCAGGGATGGACACACAGGCCATTGCCTCCTTCCTACCACCGCAATCACTGCTGCACTGAGCATCCTTGCATGCGTCTCCTTTTAGACCTGAGTGAAAATTTCTTTGGCTCCTGGGCCCAGGAACAGAGTTGCAGATATGCAACCTGCCTGAGAAAGGGCAGGCTGCCCTCTGGAATGGCGGGGCCAGTCCACACTCCCACTCTCGGGTCACCGTCTACACCCTGCATTATCTGGTTTGATGACGTTTGCCTCCTGTGTCTCCTTGTTTTAATCCAAATGTCTTGGGTAATTAATGGCCTTGAGTATTTCTTCCTCTTTTATAAATCACCTGTTCATATCCTTGGTAACTTTGTTAAGAAGTTTTACTCCGAAAGAGAGGAGAGAAAGGATGGATGGCAAGGGGAAGTTTTATTTAAGGGGGAAAATATTTGAGCATGTGAAAATGAAGATGGAAGGGAGAAAAGCTGAAGACTCATTTTCCTCCCAGGATTGGGAGGATGGACAGAGGGAGGCTTGGGCAGGATCTGGCCTCACCCAGCAATAGCAGTGAGACTGGGGGAGGACCTGGGGCTGAGGAAGGGGAGTGAGTACCCAGGTCATCATCCACTTTCCCAGAGCCCACCCTGATGTCCCCCTTCACTAGGACATAGAGGCAGTGGGGCATCCGTGAGGCTGGATGGGAGGGGAAAGGAAATCTCACTCAGATTCTAGGAGAATGTTATATGTTGTGTTTCTAAATGTTTTTAAATTATATTTGCTCTAAATTGCAAGGAAAGAGGAGGGATGCCTAAATTTCAGCATATAGGATGTGACACAAAGTTGTAGAGGCACATGACACAACAGTGGGGGTGGGGGAACATGCAGACCCACCTGGTTGGAGAAGAGGTAGCATATGAGAGACTATGAGCTCAGCACCGAATGCCGTAGAGCTTTGGATTAGACTGCGTGCGACAGGGTTGCTGAAAGCTTATGGAGCAGAAGTGTGCCAATACGAGAAGGGCTGCACAGGATGGATTGAAGAGGCCAGGCGTGAACAGAGGTGGACCATCATACAAGTCCAGGCAGGAAATCAAAGAACCTGAAGTGGAGTGGAAGCTTTAGAACATAAAGGAATGATGAATGGAAGGCACTTTACAGAGGCATAACAAGTGGCCTTGGTGACGAATAAATATTAAGTAAGTGCTCGCTGCACATAATAAGGAGGATAAGTGAATGGGTAGTGCATGGATCAAGATGTATGGTGGGGCAGAAGGGTTTAAAGGGGATCCACAGTATGAGCTTAGGTCTCTGGGAGGAGGAGAGTATTTACTGAGCACCCATATGTCCCAAGCACAGTGGTAAGCTCTGAAATACAAAAATAAGACAGACATGGTTGTTGCCTGCAAGGAACCTACAGTCTAGACAAGGAGAGGCCCAGCCTTCCACCTGTGGGCGACCTTTCCAGCAGATGCACATCACCAGCAATGCCTGGACCAAGCTGTATGTCAGTAAACTGACAGATGAGTGTTGTGAAGGGGCCGAGCAGGGTGCCCAGACTGAGACGACAAAGGACTTAGATTGCGTGCTCGGGAAGACTTCCACAAGGGAGTGATACCTCAGGGGAGGCCTGAGGAATGAGAAGGAGCGAGACATGCAGAGATGCTTCAGGAGGTGTCCTAGGCTGGGGGCACAGCACACACAGAAGCCTGAGCTAGGGAAAAATGGCAAGCTGGAAGAACTGAAAGGAGGCTCGCAGGTTGCTTGTGGTGAGTGGGGAGATGAGTTCGGAGAGGGAGGCAGAAGCCAGACCACGCGGGGCACCAGGGTTGACTTTTACTCTACGATTCAGTGTACTTAGGGCATATGACTTTTTTTATAACATTGATTACATTTAATAATAAATGAACATTTTTATTGCACAAAGTTTCAAACATATGAAAATAGAATAGTATTGTGAATATCCCTATGTGTGGCTCACCCCTAGTCAACAGTTACTAGGGGTTCCCCACTTGCTTCATCTGCTCGCCATTTTGCTGAAGCATATTTAAGCAAATCCCAGGTGACATGTCATGCCCCACTCCCTACATTCAGGATCTCTAAAAAATATGTGCATTTTCTTACATAACCACAATGCCATTGTCACACCT
The DNA here is from genome assembly GCA_004026545.1 of Mormoops blainvillei. NCBI lineage: Eukaryota > Metazoa > Chordata > Mammalia > Chiroptera > Mormoopidae > Mormoops > Mormoops blainvillei. The sequence continues at coordinate 39,434 of PVJD01009533.1, forward strand.
AACATAATTTATTATAATTCCTGGTTATCACCCAGTATGGAGTCTACAATTCAGATTTACCTGGTTGGTTCAAAAGTATGTTTTGATCGTTACTTGCTTCAAGATCCAAACAGGGTACACAAAGCATTGGGTTATTACATCCACTAAGTCTCTTTTGATCTACAACAGTCCCTGCTCTTTGCCTCTTGTGTGCGTGTGTGTTTCTGTGTTTTAACGCCATTGGCTTGTCAAAGACATGGGGTGAGTTGTCTGTAGAATATCCCACATTCTGGGTTTGTTTGCTTCCTCATGCTATCACCTAACTTGTGTCTCAGTCTCCTGTAATTCCTATAAATGGGAAGTTAACTTTAAAGACTTGATCAGATTGAGGTTCAACTTTTTTTGGTAAGAATGTCATTGATCATGGTATCCTTTTTATTGCATAGTATCCAGAGACACACAGTATTTGGATGTCCTGTTCTTAGCGATGTTAAGGTTTGTCCGTGAGTTCAACTATTGGCAACTTGATCCTAGTGTATAGCTCCCATCAACCTCTTATCTAATGATTTTATTTTTTGATGATCTTTTCTGGATCAATTACTTCACTCAGAATATCTCAGTGATTATTTTGATCTATTCTTGACCACTTCCAATGTTGAGACTTCACTGCCCCCACCCCACCCCGCCCCATGCAGTTTTCATCAGAGAAGGGAGAGGTCAGTATAGGTATTCTGACAAAGTCTTCATGGAAGATGAGAAATTGGGCATCAACTTTCAATTCAAATACCATAGATTGTTACTTATTTTTGGAGAGGAGACCACTGTCTATCTCTAAAGAAATGAGCTGGCAGGGATGAGAAGAGTTACTGGGTTGTAATAGCTTTCCATGAATGTAGATATTGAGCCCAAGAATCCCAATAGAGGATGGTCTTTGAAAACTAGGTACAGATACTAGGAGTATCATCTCTCCTGCCTCCTTTAATCATTCCCAGTGGACATTTGCCTCTGTGTAGAACGGGAGGCACTGATAGATACTATTAAGATAGCTAATGAGACCATCCCTGTATCAGAGCTGAGCTGCACCTGTTCCCCAACCAAATCCCTCTAAGAACTGTTGGGACCATGATCCCACCCCCCACCCCAATTCCAGCAGCTGAAGCATAACTCGAGCCAGTTCTTAGCAAGAAATTTTTCCATGATGAGGTTGGACAAGTTGTGACATGTGTGCCTGAAGTCCCTGCCTGATGGCAGAAACTGGGGCAGAAGGGTCTGGAGAAGGCCTTACCAAACAGTGGCAGACTAGAATGACCAGGACATTGCAAATGCAGGGAAATCCGTGATGGCGGCAGCCATGGATCGGAGTCTGGAGGCTTTGAGAAACCCAAACCACACCCTGCCGCTGACGGACTGGGAGCCACGCAGGTTGGGATGGGAACTGCAGAGTGTGGAAAAGCAGAGTGTGCTCTGAGGAGGGGAAACGGCTTGGTCCAGGCACTGGTGATAATGTCCATCTGCTGGAAAGGTCACCCACAGGTGGTATGCTTACCTGAGCCTCGCGGCCACCCCAGGGTCTTATTCTCCTATCCTGGGAGCCATGTGCTCAGTCTTAGCCATTTTGAGACTGAGCGGTAATCTCTAGGTAGAGACATCTGGTAGACCCATGGACAGACTAGAGCTTGGAGGTGGGGAGGAGGTTAAGGCTGGAGAGAGATTTAGAGTGTACGGGGCAGCTCATTGGCTCTCATGCTGGTTTTATTTGTTTGTTTGTCTGGTTGTTTATTGTCTCATGCTGTTTTAGTGAGTGTTTATGTATTTGACTGTATAAGGTGTCTGTGGATATGCATTGTAAGTGCATTGGCGGAAAAGTTAATCTCCTGACCTGGGTTGCCATGGTACCAAAATATATTTAAAAAGTAGGTTTGGGGACAGTACAAAATACAGTGTCTAGCACAAATAACACCCCTTTTTTATTACAAAATCTTTTATTACAAAATCATAAGCGTGTAATTCTATAACATAACATTATCACGCTCAAGCATGCCACATGACATTTTAGGTGAAATGTTCAAATTAAAAAACTATAAGTTATGACATCCATATTATTACCCTACCAACCATACTCAAGCAGGCTTTACTTCTGCCGGACCCTGTAGATAGCAGGTGAGTGGTCAAACCCTACGGCCAGAGAGAAAATCAAGGTAGAGTGGGTGTAAATTCTCTGTTTAAGGAAGATGGTGTCCAAGCTATTGCAACAGCCCCCACCTGTGATCCTGCTCAGGCAGAGCGGTATTACCCTGTGTCTCCCCCATTCCCCACTCCTGAAGTCGGCTGGGCTTTGTTGCCTCTCGCATTTGTGTGGCCCAGAGAAGAGGAGAGGGGCTGGGCAGGAGAAGAAAAGAAAAGCCATCCTCTTCTGCTCGGTACAGTGGGGAGGGCCGAGGTGCGTTCTAGCTAGGGCTCTGGCAGCGCCCTGCAGGCAGAGAGCAGCTGCCACCGCAGTGACTTCTTGTGTTCCTAGCACGCCAGGATTAACTGGGCATAGCACGGGAGGTTAAGATTCCGAGGCCTAACACCTGATCTCAGAAGCGGATGGGCTCCTGGGCACACGTGGGAAGGGTGGAGCTGTGGATTTCGTCAGTGATATTGTGAAATCTACTTACCAAGCAGGCGCTCCTTCTGCGAGTGAGTGCCCTGTGCGATGAGATGAGCTTTTCAGTACTGAACTGTGGGCAATTCTTCTAGGGACCCATCCTGCTCAAAATATAGCTTGGGGTCAGAGGCTGGCAGAGTTCACCAGGTGGGGGCAAACTAGTGGACTTGGCCTTTAGAGACATGCCTGCCCAGCTGCTAGACAGGCAGGTAGGTGGACAGGAAAGGTGGGCTTTCCTGGGCACAGTCACACAGGCCAGAGAAGACCCACCTACAGTGTGAGCAGGGTCTAGCAGGTTATGAGAAGGACTTCTTGGGAGCTTGAGGGTGAATTGGGGAGTGATGGGACAAGGAACTACTACTAATGCCTTTTTTCCTGGGTTTCACGGCAGGGGAGTGAGGTTCAGCTTAGGGTCCACTGTTAGCCGTCTACTGGCTGCCCTCCATACTCATGGAGCAGCACTCCGGATGCACAGATGACTTGCGGCCTTCAAAATGTGACCAGGTCACCTCATTTCCACGTTCCCCTCAGATATCAACTTAAATGTCATTTCCATGACTCCCCATTTAGTTAGATATCTCCCTTGATTCCCCAACATATGCTATTCTTTTCAGTCCTGATGGTTTCTTTATTGTCAGACCTTCAGCGGGACATTATGACAATAAAGGAACTAGACATGGATGACATTGGGAAAGCACTGGGTTAAATTTGGTTTTAGACATCAGGGGTTTTTTGTATTTTGTTTTTGGGTTGTTTTTTTTTGGTTGGGTTGGGTTTTCTTGGAATAACCGTCTGTAGTTTTCTTTCTTGTCTTCTGCCTCTCACACGTAAATACTCCAAGATCCTCCCCTTGCCACTGTGCATGCTGCCCCCCACCCCCACTCCTTGGCACTGATCATGTGCCATCTGGGCAGGCTGCTGAGGTGGGCATGGCTGGGGGCAGGAGGAAGAGGACCTCTCTTTAGTTTCTAAATCTTCTTTCCTTGGTGCTTGTCTTCAGGGACCTGACTTCTAATTTAAAAAAAACAAAAACACTCTAGACTTGTGTATTTAGACACACACATGTTTTTTCGCGCTCTGGGCAGAACCGTCGCCTGGAGGCTGCCTTCCCTGAGCCGCAGTCACAGGAGGCATGGCGCTTTTAAGCAGGATGAATTGTCGTCTAGTGGCTGCGCTTCTGCACCCAGGGCCATCAATCTTGTCTTGAACGCTGGGCTGCTGGGCTGCCTGCTCAGGCTCATCTTTCTGGGGCAGACTTATTTACGGAGCCACAGCAAAGGTAATCTCACTCCCCCAGCCCCGTGGCTTGGGCCTCTCACAGCCACTCTTAAAAATAGCCCAAGACGAGCAGAGCCAGGGTCCGGTTACCTCCTGCACGCAGGATCTGATCTCACCTCGCCTCCTGCACCTCCCGCGCGCCTCCTGCGTCTGGCAGCTCAGCCCCTCTGGGTGCTGGGTCGCTCGGCCTCTCCGGCTCAGACCCTGCTGTAGTCCCCCTTCAGGGAAGTGCGGAAAGGCGTGTGGAGTTGGCAGTCCTTCCTGGCTACCTTTGCCCAGCCAGTTGGGTGGGAAATGTCAGCCCTGGAAGTAGTGTGCCCATCTGTAGAAGATAACAGGTTGTTCAAAGGGACAAGGGTGTTCTTGGGTACAGGCCTGGGATCGTGGGGTATGCTGTGTTTGGGGTAAGGACTGGCTTTTCCACCTTATGAAGAGGAAACACCTTTGCCAAGCCCTGGAAGCTGGGCCCTGCCCCCTGCCCCCTGTCACCATGTTCTTTTCCCACTTGCTTCCCTAAAATCAGCCTGGTCCAGGGGGATAAAGTGGCTACAGCTCCACCTTTGGTCCCAGCCATGGCAGAATTTCCTAGATGACCTTGGGGAGGCCTCATCCTATAATAGGCTTGGTTTTCTCCCTTGGGCACTTAGGGTGGATAATTCCGGCTCCTGTCTTACCTCAAAGGGATGTGGGATTGATTATTCAGATTGGGAAAAAAGAACCTGAAGTGATTCTGTTTGAAAAACAAGGGCCCTAGCACTGCAGTTACACCTGGGGTGGTGAGCTCGCTTCATTAAGTGTGTGCCTGCTTGGGTGGGTGAGTGTGGGTGATGGAGGGTATGTCTGTGTATGTGTATGTTATGTGAGTGTACACTCTCATGGAGGGAGTGGTTTACCTGATGGCTCACAAGTTGTAAACCTGTGTCATTTGTCTACCCCACAGCCTCCCCACCCACCCCCTTTTGTCCTCTTGGACATGAAGGTTCTGGGCTCCCTGTCCTCTCTTACAGACTTGATCTTGGAGTCCCTTAAGCTCCCTGGAGAGAGAACTGAATGGCAGGTACAGGTGAGGAAATTAAGGCTGAAGGAAAGCTAGTCACTGCCAAAGGCCCAAGATATTCAGGACCTAGCCTGGTACCTCTAGTTTCCTGTCCCACTTTCTCCCTGACCGGGCCCTCACCCTCTAGTTTCATGGCATGGTTTCTAATTTTGCCGTGTCCTTTCTCACTCTCAGAGCTATGCTCCTGCACTTTCTTCCCTTCGCTGGGACTTGCCCCTTTCCATATATCCCTCCACAGGACGTCTCCCAGGCTTCTTTAGAAACCAGCTTAAACTTCCCTTCCCTCGATGCCCAGCCCTACCACGAGTTCCCCACCTTTCCTGTTCATTCCCAATAGTGGCACACACCACATTTATTGTAATTGCTTATTGAATTATCTGTCTTGCTGCCTGAATATAAGCTCCATGAGGACAGGGTCCTTTCTGTACTAAAAATTGTCTCGCACAGTGCCTGCCATCTCATTGGGGGGTAGTGCATATTTGAATTAATCATGAATGAATGAATGAATGGATGGGCACACGATAAATGAGAGGTGAGTGAGGACCCAGTGCTCCTGTGTACCAGTTGATTGCACAGATGAACACACACTGCTCCATTGTCCATGGAATCCCTTCACCACCACCACCACCCCAGCCTCATGCTGATGGCTTTGATGGGACAGCAGGCTCTCCTGGGCTCCTTGCTCCGTCCTGGGATTCAACAGGAGACCTTGTCTGAGCACCTGGTCACACTTCAGAGAAGGCAAAACCGAAAGCTCAGTTTTCTGAATATTTGTAGCTGGGAAAGACCTCAGAGGGATCTTGGGCAGCCTCTGGAAGGAGTACACTTCCCCGCACAGCTACCGGGGCTGCTGACACCAATGGCATCTTGAAGCTCACATTCATCTCTCTTACCACTGATTCACGTTTGAGTCAGATTCAGCCAACTTTCGGCTTCTCCCCTCTTCTCCTCTTCCCCCGAAGTCCACAGGGTGGGGGAGGGGCTGCTCTTCCCAGCTCAACCCACCAGCCTCAGGCTCCCAGAAGAGCCGCCTTCTCTGGGCTCCCGCAGCAGCAGCAGCAGCGGCAGCGGCAGCAGCAGCGGTAGCGGGTTTGGAGGAAACGGGCTCGCTGCGACTGACGTCTCCACCTGCTGGCCGTCCTGACCCTTGCTGCATCAGCTCGCTGTCCCCGCCGCCACTGCCGCTCTTACTGTTTCTCCTGCTACTGCTGCTGCTGCTGCTGCAATATTTTATATCCAAGGAGCCAGAGACCCCGGGTAGGAAGCATGGCCAGGCAGATGGCACTGTGTGCTGCTCCCACAAGGATCTACTCCTGTTGGATGCTCCGAATAAGTTTCCCCTGAGAAAAAGTCCAAGGGGGTGGGAGCTAACCCTCTGACTGTTGCTGTCCCCCCCCAGGGACCCTTCCATGAAGACTGAGGCAGGCGTAGCTGCTAAGAGCCTGCTGACATGACATCAGCCACGGAGATTGAAAACGTGGGCAACCAGCCACCGTACAGCCGGATCAATGCCCGCTGGGATGCCCCGGACGATGAGCTGGATAATGACAACAGCTCAGCCAGGCTCTTTGAGAGGTCCCGGATCAAGGCCTTGGCAGGTACCATTTGGGGCCATGGGGGTTAGGGAAGCTGCTCTCACAGCCCCAAGGTTCAGTCCCCTCCTTGCCTGTGGTGAATCCTCTGTGTGCATTGGCGTGAGCCCTGGCAGGGCAGTGATGAAGACGTGGTTGCGTGGCTCAGAGAGGCAGGGTCCCCTTGGGAGAGAGCACTGGCTCAGGCAGCCTCTGCTCCCACATGTCCTCCACTTCCTCCCAGGTGGGAGGTGGTGCCAGGTGGGCCCTGCCCTCTGCCTCTGTCCTGCATGATCTGTGGCCAAAGTCAGAAGTAAGAGAAAGTCTGGACAGAGAAGTATGCGAGGGGAAGGACAGCCGGCAGAGGTGCGTGGGGCCTTCGCATGCATCTCAGCCTCCTGCCTGGAGCTGGACGGGGGAGTTATCGTCATCCTCTCTGTGGTCCCAAGAGGAAAGAGTGATCTGATAAAAAATTGAAACATCCTATAGGATAGAAACATCCTCCCCACACTGCCTCAGAAAGGAGGATTTTTCTGGGCTAAACCTCTTATCCTTAAATGGGAATTAGATTTTTACTTAGCAGGTTTATAATAGAGTTCTGTGTGTGTGTGTGTTTGCATGCGTGTGTACACAAGGGGAATGGGGGAAGATGGAGAGAGAGAGAAACCTGAAATCTTCTATAGAAATAGCTTCTCCTCCCCTGCTGGTGGAGATCTGATTCTTGGGAATTTTCTTTCCCCCACCAACCCCTGGGAACACTGCCTCCCTGGAGCCTGGCCCAGGGCAGCTATATTCTGACCCTAAGTCCTTGGCCAGTAAAGAGAGTTTGAGTTATGTGGGGTAGTGTAGGGTGTGGCCAGGGGTAGGGGGTGGATCACTTCGCCTGCCCCACCAGTGAGCGGCCCAAGTCAGCCTTGTTTCCCCTGTCGTTGCTCCTTCCCATCGTCTGCCCTGTACGAAGGGCACAGGCTTTCCCACAAGCACGTCCTGGGGCGACTCTCTCACGGCCCCCATTATCTGAATTTCATGGCAGTACCCTTCCAACTTTCCCCCCTCCACTGCTCCCGCATGCCTTGGTCTTTAGTTGACCCTGAGGCATAAGCAGGGCCCTGGGCCTGCCTGAGATCACAGTGACCTTTCACCTCAGGAGTGTCTGGGCACCCCATCCCCATTAAAAGGAATGGGGTGTCTCTTTTCCTTTCATGGTGGGGAATCCATGTAGGTCTCAGCTATCACCCTTTGTGTCCTTGTTCTTGGCAGGAAACCCCCTTTCTTCTTCCTTCATTACTTCCTCGCCATCCCGTATGTCACAAAATCCTTCCTTGGTTTTTTTGGGGGGGACATAAAATAGCACCAATGCCTTGCTTTTGCTTATGTAATTTTAAACTCTTTAAATAGCCAAACTCGGAACACTTGCCTTTGCCAGTTTAGTTGTACCTTCTTTTTTTGTTTGTTTTTAAAGATTTTTAAAATTAATTAATTTTTAGACAGAGAGGAAAGGAGGAAGAAAGAGAGAGAAACATCAATGTGTGGTTGCCTCTCCCATGCCCCCTGCTGGGGACCTGGCCCAAAACCCAGACATGTGCCTTGACTGGGGATCAAATCAGTGACCCTCAATCCACTGAGCCACACCAGCCAGAGCTAGTTGTGCCTTCTTTATTTCTCATGCTGGCTGGATCTGGCTGCAGTGACTCTGGTGGTGTGGCTGGAGGGAGAGGGGCACCCATTTCATAAGGTTTGTTAAAGGACAGTTTGAGAAGTGGGGCTCTCTTTTGTGCAAGGATCATTTGATCTATTTCACAGATAGTCTGTGTTTTTAAGAAACCAAGGTAAATTCCATGTTAACACCTCTCTATTGAACTCCTACTCTGTGAAAAGTTAAGCCCCTGACCAGACATGAAAGTGGAGGGGAAGCACAGAGATAAATACTACATAGTGTCTGTCTCTAAGGAGTTTGTGATCTATTAGGGGAAATGAACGATGTTCATAATTAATTAGCACGGGTAGAATTAGGGAAGAACTGCAGGAAAGGCACATAATTAAATAGCAAGGAGAGAGCAAAGGAAGAGAAGAAGAGAGAATCAAGGACCTGTTTGTTGAGGAGGCGGCCTTGAGCTGGGGTCTGAAGGGTGCACGAGGCTGACGGGCAGATGGGCTAAGAGTTTGTCCACTTGTCCTAAAAGGGTTGGCCGGGTCTCATGTGCACACACCCTGAGGAACCAGTAGAAATGGGTTAATCAGGTTAATCGGGAAAGAGCCTCTGCCAACCTTGCCTATTCCTCACCAAGAGCATGCATCTTATCTACCAAAGAATCCGAATGCCCCACCAGGCAGAGAGGAACCACAAAGTATAGAGCTGCATGGACCTTAATGATTCAGAACATCTGGCTAACAAGTAAACATGGACGTTTGGGGTCCATTCAGGATTTTTTGAAAGCAAACAAAAACCTAAGCAGTTTACTGACTTTGCTCTCCTGAGAGTTCACGCTGAGTGACCTGTGAGAGAAACTAAAGCTTTGAGAAGGAGGGTCCCAAGCAGAGTGGCCAGGTGGACCCATTCTGATAGGTAGGCAGAACAGAGAAAGGAAGTATCCGTCTCCCCAGTTTTAACTTCTTGACATTTTTCTCTTCAGCACCACCTTCGTAGTTGCCTAGGCAGTCTGGGCAGAGGCCGGTCTCTCCGAAGAGGCTCAGGAAGCAGAAACTGCCTCTGGTTTCCATCACCTCGGCATGCACCTTGGCCACCCCCGACTCCCGAGTGTTAGGGCAAGGACGGCACTGGGTTCTGTCTCTTATAGGATGGCGGTGATCTGCTTTGTAGGTACATGTGGCAAGGTTGGAGAGATAGGTCTGGCCTTTCCCTTCTGCCATGGAAGATCCAGGGGTGAGAAGGAAAACCTCGTAAGACCCAGATTCAAGTTCCGGTTCCACCCCTAATGCTACTGCTGCGCAGGATGGCTGAATCAGTTTCCTGTTCTATAAAAACGGGACAGTAGTACCTTCCCAAGGTTGTCAATATCAAGTAAGATAACGTTTATGCAAGCTTTTGTTGATAATAAAATACCAGGAGAATGTGTGTATTTACAGGAAATCTTCTTCATATCTTTCTGTCCCTTCTCTTCTACCAACTTCAGACATTCTAGTCATCAGCTCATTCTTTGACCCAGTTACGTTGGTCCATTCCAGGATCAGTTTCTTCCTTTTTAACCCTTAGCCCTATTTTTTCTCAGAATGCCTGGGTTGGGGAAAAAAAAAGAACCAGGGACTGGGGAAATTAGGCTGATGCTTGTGTTTGGAACGCTTGGCTTGGTCCCCAGAGACCCAGTGCCGGTGAGGATGAAGCCTCATGCTGTGAGGATCTTCTCCTTAAGGCCATCCAGTCAGGACCCCAGCTGTGTCCCTTCCATCAGTCCAGGAACCCAAAGGATCAGCTTCGTTCAATGTTCATGGTGTGGAAGCTCCTCTGAGTCCTTCTCTACTTTAGTGATCTATAGTTAAAAGGCTTCCATTTGGTTAACTGGGCTCCATCTTTTCTGCCTCTTCAATCTCTCAGCTCTAGAGGAAGTACCCTCTATTCTGCCTTTCTAATCATTTCTAGCTCTCCCTCCCTGGGCCAAAATTAACAAGACATCTGGTTATTCTGGGTGGAAACCACCACATTGGTGTACAGATACCTGACCTCTCTCCAGAATGAATTACTCTGGATTTGAAACTGCTGATCGGCCTGCATAAAGTGAAAGTGGTTTGGGGGAGCGGGGCGGGGGGGAGGGCTAGAAAGCACTGCAGAAGGCTCCTGAAAGGAGATGGATTTGACCTTGGCAATGCCAAGGGGAGGGCTAGGGGCTCAGCAGGAATATTTGCCCAGTAGGTCCCTGGGCAGATGTTAGTTCTCAGTGTAAGCCCCTAAAGCTGACAGCACTTTTTGAGGTTCTGTGTGGGGTAGCCATAAGGTTTCTTCCTGAACAGGGAGCTGTCCTCTACTAGGATAGCTCTGGCACTGTCCCAGACAGGCCACTTTTTAGACTCCCTTTGAAAGGTTAGAGCTAGGGAAACAACCGAAAAGGCCAAGTTCTTATTCCTCCAAGAGGTCCCAGCCTTGGCATTTCAGTAGAAAAGCTCTCAGTCTCTTCCAGAGTCGCCCTCATTGTCACTCACACCCCTCTTCCTACTGTTCCCCTCTTCACACTGGGAGCCATTCGGTAGACATTTGTGGCATCTGCAGGGAATTTCCCAGCCAGAATGCACGCCCTCGGTGCCCTCCCTCCTCAGCCCAGAGGAGGCCTCCGCCTGCCCGCACCCCTCCTCACGCCTGGTTGTGTATCCCAGGGGCTCAGGGCAGGTGTGGCCCAGCTGGGAGAGGAGCAACGCAACACAAAGGAGCCCCGAAAAGAGAAACCCTGAGCACCAGCCTCCCTCCCCTTCTTTTCCTTCCTCCCTCCCTCCTACTCCCTGCGAGCACACATGCACACAGCTTGGCGTCCAGCTCCTTGGTGCACAAAGGACCGAGCTGCAGTCCGGGGCCTCCTGGTAAGGCCTGTGAGAAGGAGTGGGCCGGACATGGCCTTCCTCCTCTTCTTTGGCTTGTTGCACAGTTACTGAGGGGTAGACTACACAGAGCTGCCCTTTTCCAACAAAGAGCACAAAATTGTGCAGCCCACTCAAAATTGGAGTCCAAGTGATGTTTCGAACTAGAGATGCACTTCCTTTCTGCCTTCTCTCCTTTGTAGCTTTCGTGCTAGAAATGAGATGAGGCCAAGCAGCGAGGTTGGTTGAGGACAATTCAGAGAATGTACGAGAACAGCAGGGGCACTGCAGGTTGCGTCCTGTGCTCTGAGGCACCTTGTTGCTGCCACTTTGAACCTTCTACACCTTCCAGACCCATTGTGCCCAGACCCCAAGGTCAAGTTTTGTGATCGACAGGTGTTCCATCAGAGCCTTAAGACGGTGGTCCTCGGACCCCGCTGCTACCTGCCCACCCACCTTGGCTGCCCAGGAACTCCCTGGAGAGGGTGATTGGGCTCCTTCCTGACTTTGGCGGCAAAAAATGATGCTTGGCCTCTCCCTGCACCCCTTTCCCCATGTGCACCAAAATGACACTGAGCCCAGGTACCCCAATTGCCCAAGAAGGCAATTCCAGAGGGTGAGTGATTCTTTTTTTTTTTTTTTTTTTACCAAGCTGGGTGTGGGATCAGCAGCTTCTTGGCAGCCTGTTAAGTCGACAAATTCTGATGAAGCTCCTGGAGGGAGACCAAAGCATCAGGCGTTTATGGTCCTTATGTCTCTCTTAAGCTACCTGTGGGGACAAAGATCAGGTGTCATTAGTGGGAGGTGTTTAAAATGTTTTCTTTTCAGATTTCAAAACATGAAATGGAGTGTTATTTAGAGACTACATATTGGGGAAATATGCTATTCATGGAAATATGTCTAATTATTAACCATCATCTTAATGTACTGTCCAAAGAAAAAATAAAATTGGCTCAGCAGCCTTCTCCTGGAGGTCAACCATTGTGAGTTTCCCTCCCTGCCCCCAGACGGCCCACTGTGCAGATAAACCTGCCACTTACCTGCACAGGCAAACCTGCAAGAGAGGCGGGAGTACCACCTGCACTCTCACTGTCCCCTCACCCCTCTCGATAAGAACTGCTCTTCCTCCTTGAGAACACTTTGCAGAACGAAGGCTGCTCCCTTTCTCCAGATGACTGCTATCTATCACCGTGAAGATCCTTGATCAAATATTAATACACTGATGTTAATAATAAGACTCTGTTCCCTCCCCATGTGGTGCCATCTGAGTGAGCCCTGGTAATGGCCTCCTCCATCTTGGGGACATTCCTGTGGGCTGTCAGCTTTGTTCCCAAGGGCAGGCTCTGGCACCAGGCCCTGCCTGTGTTCATGGCTCCTTGGAGCAGCCAGCACCCACTCCCCTCACCCCCTGGGATGGGCCTCCCTGCATGCTGCTTGGCCAAAGAGGTGGTATTTTCAGAGCACCCGAGGCAATTGTTCATTTTCCCTCTTAATCGTGTCGCTGAGAGAGAATGACAGGGAGGCTTGGTAGCAGCTGAGTCCCTGGGAGCATTTTACCTCTGAACCCTTTGGCCTCCAGACTCGGGAAACTAGATCAACCAAGGAATCTCATTTTACAACCTAGTGAAAGTAAAGTGGATCAGGTAATCACACATGTGTTTATATACATGTAGACATATGTGCATAATGATAAGTTATGAAAAATGCTGTGAAGCTTTACTAAGATCTGTAAGAGCTTATAGCATACCCTATAGCTTATAGCTCAACAGGAATGAATAGGGGCTTGTTTGAGTGAGCATGAAGGGAATGGTGGGTGGAGATAAGAGGGGCAGGCGGGAGCCACATCACAGGGTCCCTTATAGGCCGTGGCTACTTTGGGTCCTGGCAGGAAGCAGCAGGAAACTCAAAAGGAGGGGCTGAGGAATAGAATGAGGCGATTATTTGCAAAGGAATGACATGGTTTTCGGATCAAAGGCTGGGAGCCATTAGCTGGGGGAGCTGTAGGCTCCCAGAGCCACCACCTTCAGCAGAGAGCCAGAGGGACAGAGCTGCTCCCAACCCACCAACCAGCTTTTCACATGGAACTGACATGGTTACATTAGGGTTTTTAATGACCACTCTGACCTCAGTGGGGAGAACAGGCTGTGGGGAGGAGGTGCAACAGTCCAGGAAGGAGAGGTGGCAGTGCGAGCCAGCCTGGGGGTCATGGGAAGAGAAAGTGGGCCATCCCAGCAGCATCACCCTTCTGTCCTGCCGCTGTCATGGGCTCTCCCTAGCTCGATGACCTTGGCCAAATCACTCTCCTCTCCTCGGGGCCTCTGTCTCCTCACCTGGAAAATGAGGGCAGGAACCAGATGATGCTCAAGGCCTTTCTGGCTCCGACAGCCTGGAAGGGAGGCACCCCTTCCAGGGAGCTCTGCTTCATGGCTTGGGGGGAGGGGAATTGATCCTTTTTAGGAAATCAATGGATTCTCCAGAAATTCTCTGTTTATTAAAGGCTAGGCTGAGCCCGAGCCCTGGGACACCCTGGCTTCTGTGCCCCCTCACTCTCAGCAAGTGTAGTGTTTCAGTGCAGCCATCACCTGCGTGCAGGGTAACAGTGCTTGGTGTTTGCACAGCTGCGTAGTGTTCTAGATGCTTTTTATCTCATGATCTCGCTGACCCTTCAAGCACTCTGAAGGAGGCAGGGTGTAATGATTACCGTGCCCCTTTATAGATGCGGGAGGTCAGACAGCAGGAAGTGGCAGGGCAGGACTGAGATCACAGGGTTTAAAGCCGTCACAGTGCAGCTGGTGCTGCAGCACCCGGGCCCCTCAAATGTCCTTCAGACCTTCATTCCCTCCTCCTTGGCGCCGCACTCGAGACGCTTCTTCCCATTTTTTTCTGCCACCACCAGTTTCTTGAGCCTCTTTGATGAAAACCCTGAATTCATGTTTACATCTGTCTTACAGCTTCTGAATACTGTCACCTGCCAGGGCCAGCTGACCCGTGTTCTGTGTTATTGTTCAGATCAGTTCCCATCATTTCACGTCCATAGTTCATTTGCCAGTGGGGCCATGTCACCTCAAGCAGAGACTTCTGCGGCCACCTCAGAGCCAGTTTCCCTGGCGCTGGCCTCTCCTCTGTCCCGTCCCATTTACACAGGGCAGTTAGCATTGCCCTCCAACAATTTTTTAGTGAGATGTTGTTTTATTTAAGAATCTCCAGGTTCTTCTTTACCTGGAGTATGAAGTTCAAAGTTCAAGTCCCGTAGGCTGTCCTTCAACTTCTTTTCTCTCGGTAAGTTAACTGCTTTTCACCCTCACTCCCTAAACATGTACACAAGTGCACACGTGCACACACACATTTGCCAGTTTCCACCCGAGGGCTTTGGACAAGACCCTCCTCCTTCCCTCCCATTCTAAAACCGTTATCATCCTCAAACCTCAGATCAAAACTAGTCATCTTCAAAAATTGTTTTTTTATTTAAATTGGTCTAAGATAACTTGTTTTCTTTTCCGACAATATGTAAAGACTTTTATTTAAAAAATAGGTGATTACTTTTATATCTTTAAATATTTGTATTATACAACAATATGTATTTAGTGTTGAAAAGATTAGAAAAGCAGATAAACAGAAAACTAGACATTGTTCAAGTCTCATGTAGACATTTTAATGCCTAGATATGTGGTTATATATATGTGTGTGTGTGTAAATATTAAAATATTATCTATATTAAAATCTTAGAATCTTTTTCATTGAGCAATATACTATGACTACCTTTTATGTCAGTAAACATGCGGGTTATCATTTTCATGGTTGTGTAGTTTTCCTTGTATTAATGTACCCCAATCTAGTTAACCAACATATTAGTGTTAAACTGATCACATTTAAAGTCAGTCTTTTGTGCTTTATTCTTGCATTTGCAGATATGTAGTAAGCATCCTGAAGTTCCCTGTTATACTCTGGCTGGTGTGGCTCAGTGGACTGAGCACCAGCCTGTGGACTGAAAGGTCGCTAGTTTGATTCCCAGTCAGGGCACACGTCTGGGTTGTGGGCCAGGTCCCCAGTTAGGGTGTGAAAGAGGCAACTGGCCACTGTTTCTCTCGCATGTCATGTTTCTCTCCCTCTCTTTCTCCCGCCTTTGCCCTCCCTCTAAAAATAGTTTTAAAAGATTTTATTTATGTATTCCTTACCCATTTAAAAAATAAAATAAAGTTCTCTGCGAGAATTAACCCTAGCTAGATTTTAAATCCTTATAGATAGGGAAACTGTGTTCTAGCTGTTCACAGTACCAGCGTGATAAAAGTTGGTAGGTTGAAAGAAAAATTCCTCTCTGAAGTAGACAAGAAGAGTGGAACCTGCGCCACCGTCTTTCATGCTGTGCCCCCCAGGACCTGCCCCTATGCTAGGCTTTACAGTGGATGGGCATCTGTGTCATCGAAGTTTGCCACAAATTCATGGGAGTTAAAGTATTGCCCACTCAAGTTCGCTAAGCTCTCGGTTTCCGGATATGAGAAGGAAAGAAATCCCAAGTTATAAACCTGTAAAGGGCTCAGCCTTCCTTGATTGGTTTCAGGCCCAGGCCAGTGGTCCAGGGCCTCCCATGTTGCCTTTTCTCCCGCTTGTCTTTCTGGCCTCCTAGCTTTACCCACAGCTTAAGGCCGTGTGCTGGTGAAAATGCAGACTTCCTCAGGAAGGATCCTTCCAACTTTCCATCAGTCATTTATTCTTCAGGGTTTATGAGCTTTATATCCTAATTTTATTCTACTCTTATTATAAGAATAATACTTGTTCATTGCAGAAATTTTGGAAAACATAGATAAGCAAAAAAAAAAAAATGTCATCCACAGTCTTACCACCCAGGTATAGCAACGCCCAACGTTTGCTTTTTTTGTATAGATATACGTTCTTACTGTTAGATCTACAACCTTATTAATATTCTCATAAATGTACCAAAATTATTAAATAATCTCCTGTTATTAAATACTTAGGTTGCTATTTTCTATTCTCGAGAGCAGACTTTTAACAGAGAGGCATGAAGCAGTGGAGGAATTTTACAGGAAGCTGTGGCAGGAAGAACTAGATGGGACTCGAACTGGGTGATTCAGGTTCCAAGATAAGATATTTCAACTTTACCATTTGGCTTAAGAACAGCCAATGGGCATGGGGGTGCTGCTGGGTGGAGAGGGGCAAAGGTGGAAAAATTGGGGCAACTATAATAGCATAATCAATAAAATACTATTTTCTTAAAACACAGCCCCACTGGAAACTTTTGATAACACACATCCCCAGCAGGTGTCAGAGTGGGTGGGGCCAGTGGCCAAGAAAAAACCTGGAGAAGGTGGAAGTCAAGAGAGAGAAAGAACCTTGACCCTTCGGGGAGAAGTCTGTGCTTTGAAACCCCTGTTAGGGGATAGTGAGAGGGCAAGACCTGAGAGAGAGCTGAGGGGTGGTCAGGGAGTCTCACTGCCCTCAGGACCCACAGGCCACAGTCCAGGACTCTTTCGGAGTTGGGGGAGGGGTGTAGCTATGCTTGCAATTTTTGTCTGGCGCAAAGTCCCAAGGCGGCACACACAAAGGAACTGGGCTATCTTAAGACAGAGGGAAAGAAAAACAGTTTATATTTTCTTTAGAAAAAGAAAAGTGTATTTCTGTATTGAATACATAATATATATGTCCAATGGGTATAACTCAAGATATACAAGGGCAAATAATGTTTTACTCCCACCTTGGTCCCCCAGACACCCAGTTCTTTTCCCGTAACCAATGTATCATGTATCTTTCCAGGAATACTTTACGCATGTATTAGCAAATGGTCTATTTTACTTACTGTACATTGTTCTATACTGTGTTTTTTCCCACCCAGTGTATCTTAAGGACTGTTTTGTTTTGTTTTTTTAAATCCTCACCTGAGAACATGTTTCCATTGGTTTTTAGAGAGAAAGGAAGGGAGGGAGGGAGAGAGAGAGAGACATTGATGTGAGAGGGAAACAGGGATTGGTTGCCTCCAGTACGTGCCCCAACCAGGGACTGAATCTGGAACCCAGGCTTGCGCCCTGGCCAGGAATCAAACCAGCAATGCATCAGTGCACAAACAGCGCTCCAACCAACTGGGCCACGTGGGCAGGGCTTAAGATTGTTTATATTAATACATAAGCAGCTTACTCATTTTTTCTATAGCAATATAATATTCCATTGTATGGACATATAATTTTAATTTAACCAGTCCCCTATTAGTGGACTTCTGGTTTTCAATCTTTTGCTATTTCAAAAAATGCAATGAATAAACAACCTTGTTATGTAGGTTATTTCCCAAATATGTAAGCTGACCTGTAGGATAAATTCCTAGAAGATGAATTGCTGAGTTCAAAAGAATGTGCATGTGCAATTCTGATCAGTCTTGCCAAATTGCCTTTTATATCCTCTCCAGCAACATATGAATACTTTTTTTCCCACATCCTTGCCAAACAGATATTGTATCAGACCTTTTGATCTTTGCCTGTCTGATAAGTGAAACATTGTATCTTGGTGTACTTTCATTTTACCTTTTTGACTTTTAGTATGAAAACTTTCAAACATACAAAAAAGTAGAAATAAAAGTATAATGAACCATCACCTAGATTTAACAACTGATAATATTTTGCCATATTTGCTTGTCCATTGCGGGGAGGGTGTTGAAGTATTATTAAAGTAAACTGAAGATCATCATGACATTTCACCCCTAATACTTTAGTACATATCTCTGAAAAATAAGAACATTTCCCAACTAACCATAATACCATTATTAGACCTAATAAAGTTAACAATAATTCCCTAATATAATCTAATATCCACTTAATATTCAAATTTTCCCAGTTGTCTCAAAATGTCTCTTATGATTAGTCTGTTTTAACTCATTAAGGACCATGTATTAGATTTTGTGTGTGTGTGTGTGTGTGTGTACTTTTAATTTGTACTTCTCTTATGAATAGTTCAGACAACTCCACACATTTAAGAGACTTTTATGTGTTTTTTTTGGTTAACTCTTTGTTCACACTCCTGTGTCCATTTTGCTATTGGGTTACTGATCTTTTTCCTTATTAATTTGTAGCTGTTCTTTACATACTAAGTAATCAGCCCTTTGCGATAGCTTTCCTGCTTTGCCTGGTCTGCTAGCTTTCCTCATTTGTTTGATTTTGCGTATGGTATTTTATCCCTCACAAAAATCTTTTTAATGTAGTTGAACTTTGTCTTTTATTTTATGGTGTGTGGGTTTTGTGTTCATATTCCCTACATGAACATTATAAAGAAAACATCGAGTTCGGTATTTTTAATGTTTTATTTATTTATTTTTAGACAGAGGGGAAGG
This sequence comes from Mormoops blainvillei, assembly GCA_004026545.1. NCBI lineage: Eukaryota > Metazoa > Chordata > Mammalia > Chiroptera > Mormoopidae > Mormoops > Mormoops blainvillei. The sequence goes on from PVJD01009533.1 coordinate 57,823, forward strand.
GAGGGAGAAAGAGAGGGAGAGAAACCTCAATGCGTGGTTGTTTATTGCGCACCCACTGCTGGGGACCTGGCCCGCAACCCAGGCATGTGCCCCGACTGGGGAATCGAACCAGTGACACTTTGGTTTGCAGACCTGCGCTCAGTCCGCTGAGCCACACCAGCCAGGGTGATTTCGGTATTTTTATGGTTTAATTTTTTACATTTAAATTTTTGACCCAAATGAAATGTATCCTACAGTATAAAGTATTAATTTAAATTAATTTTTCCTGGATGGCCATCTAGTTTTGCCAACCCCCTCTGCCCAGTGACGCATCTGCCCCCTTCCTATATGAAATGCCACCTTTATCAGGTATTAAATGCCTATGTGTGCTTGGGAGCATTTCTTCTCCATTGATGTGTCTATCTATTCACATGCTAGTACCACACAGCTTTATTATTATAACTTTATTTATAACTGCAATTTAATATTCGATGGAAAAAGATGCCTGGGAAGTTTGGTCACCATTTATTACCTTTCTTTTCTTGAATTTTTATAGCTATTTTTATTTGTTTTTCCAATGAATTTTCTAATAGTTTCTCTAGGTCATTTAAATTTAGGTAATTTAAATATATTTAAAATAGTAAATATATAGATTAATTTAGGGTAAACTGATATCTTAATGATATAGAGTTTCCCTATTTGAGAATTTGGTATGCCTTTCCATTTATTCAAACCTTTCATGTGCCTCAGGGTCCTTTTAAGGTTTTTTAAATATGGATTTTGCGCGCTTTAAATTTAAACTAAAACACTCTGTCTTTTTAATATCATTGGGAGCCCTACAAATTAGTATTGCAGGAAATAATCCAGCCACACGTTCAGTGGTTCCTTTTGCCTCTAGAATGAAATCTAAACTAATTAGCCTTTCATTCAAGTCTTTCCACATCTGGTTTAAAACCTATTTTCAACATGTTTTCTTCTTGCCTGTTGCTATCAATAGTCCCCTCAGACAAGCTCTGTCCTTTCCTGCCTCCTTGCGTGGGTGCATTCCACCTCTCTGTTCCCTTCCTCCTCTGCCCGAAGTGGTCTTCTTCACGAGCTCCCCCTGCCCTTGACTCCTCCAATTAGAAACAACCTCTCTGCTCTTTGACTTTGACTATTTTCTGTATGCGCCCTTTATCTGGATTAATCCAATATTACCTGGTGACAGCTTTTGTGCTATTAAAATGACCTGCCCTTTACCTCTCGTGTGGTTGCAAAATTAACTATTCGTGAGTTTGTGTCTTGTGTCCTCTAGCGGCCTGGGCGGCCCTCGGGGCAGGTGAGCCTGCTTCGGGCTCCCCGCAGCATTTAGGATGGGCCTGCTTGGCGGAACAGTAACAGCAGTGATGCTGACAGTGGTAGTTTACATTGCAGCAAGCTTTCTGCGGGCCAGGTGCTGTTTTAGGCACCCTCCACATATGAACTCACAGACTAGTGGGCAAGTATTTCAGAGTTCTGCTATTGTGGCTTTATATGGCCTCAAATAAACCTTTGAGGAAGGACGTAAAGGAAGTATCACCCAGTCACAATACCCAGACAGTAATTCTAGCTAGCTGGTCAGAGGAAGGTGAGTTTCCTAGGCAAAGCCCTCACATGTAGGGGGTAATGAGGATGGCCACAGCCTGGGGAGGAAAGAGAGAGAAACAGGCTGGAATGGAGAGGCCCTGGGCTTGATGGCAGCAGAGGCACGAGTGACCCCGAGTCAGACCACGCTGGTGGACTTGTTTCCTTTCCTGTACCCTCAGGGTTAGGGCTCTGACAACAAGGCCTGGCTGCTGGCAGGGCCTTGCCGAGGCCTCCTTTCCACAGCAGGTCCCTGCAGAGTGTCCCAGGTGCCTTAGGGCCGGCAGGCCCAATGCAGGGCTGCCTCCAGGGCCTGTTGCACCACCAGGGTTCCCGGCCCAGCTGGCTTCGAGCCACCTGCCTCCCCTGCGCTCAGAAGGCTCCTGAGTAAATGTGCTGAGAGTGCCGATGTGGAGCAGCCAGAGCCAACGAGCTAATGGAAATTAATCCCCACCCCGGGCCTTCTCTCTCCTACGGTCATCATTAGCCTCTCGGAACCCTTCCCGTCTCCACGCTGCAGTGTTTCAGGAAGCTGGGGATTCTGGGCGGTTCCACTCCAGCCTTCACGTAAAAGCGACCCGGTGCCAGACACCTGCCTGAGCTCTAAATCGGCACCTCCGATATTTTGCAGTCCAGGAGGCATTATTCCTGTGTTGAAAACTGGGGAGATCTGCACTGATTTATGTGCCAGACCAGCAGCCTGGAATTAAATTCCACGTACCCAGCTAGATGTACTTTGTTAACTTTGCTAGGCACAAATAAATGGGTCTCGGCACCCATGTAATGAAATTTTTGGTTCCTTAAAGAGGGAAGAGGAGAGAGAAGAAAGGGCTTTAGTGTTTTGAGACACTCACCTCTAAAGGGGCTAAACATTTCAACCCCTTGGTCAAAGCTCCACAACCGATTGGAAGAGCTAGCCTCTTAAAGAACAGATCTGGTTTCTGGGGACAGCACTGTGGGACTGCGACTCACTCTGTTGAATCCGAACACGCCCCAGAATAAATGCAGCCACTTTCTGTCTAGTGTGCCATCAGAACTCTAGCTGTGTTTTACGGAAGCAGTCCTTGAAATCAGGGAAGTGGTTGAATTTGCTGCCAGCAAAAGAGCAAGGGGGCTTTCTCCCCTGAAACTTTGCCCGTTGGCCTACAACGAATGAAATGCCATTTCAGTTTTATATTTATTAAAGATTTGTACAGTCAGAAGTAGCATTTTCCTTTTCTTTTTTAAGTCTTATTTAGATGGCTGCTATCGAATTCTTTATATGTGACTTCAGCGCTCATCGTATTTATGATCGAGTATGTCTGCCTCGAGGACAGGAACTGCCCTCGAATCGCCCACCTCCGTCCAGGGCCTGGCACCTAATGGTTGTGCAGTAAATATCTGCTGAATGAACGAACAACTGAAAAAAGGGCCTGAGCTCCTAACACGAAAATAACCTTGCAACAGGAAGGAATTTGATGCTGCGAGAGCCTCAGGAACTGCCAGTTATACCCTTGAGGCGGTGCTCGCTGGACTCCTCTTTTCGTTGTTGTTAAATCAGATATTTAATAATTTAAGAAGCCAATCCTCCCACAGTTCGGGCTCGGTTGAGCAGACTTTTAGCCTGCTCCCAAGGCACTGACATTCACTCCTGGCTGGGCCGCTCCGAGTCTTCCCTCGCTGTGCCTGACCCCTGGGGATCCTCCATGGCCACAGGCCCAGCGATACTGTCAGGTCAGCTCTAGCCTGGAGTCGTCAACTGAAGTGCACAGAAGCCAGTTACCACAGACAGTTCACTACAGCCAACAGAAGGAAGGCTCACTCCTCCACCTCTTTCTCTCTCTCTGTTTCTTTCTACCACTCTGTTCTCCCTTCTCTCTCTTTCACCTCCCCCGCATTCTTTCTTCTACTCGGCCTTCTGTCCTCCCTCCAGCTGCTTGTTCAAGCTCCCCAGCCCTAACTGGACAGGTTGCCAGCACCTGTTTCCCGGAGGTGCTAAGAGGAATCCCACCTGAACTGCTACGACATGGGCCAGAGCTAGGTTTGGCTGATGCTGATTTAGGATTGGGGGGTAGGTGTCACATCAGCTTCCCAGGTCTGAAGATGGAGAACCCCTGCCTGCCATTCTGGTGTGAGGAGAATAGCCCCAGCCCAAGCCTCCGTTATCCCTAACCCCATGTATGCCACATAGTGTCACTATTTCCTTGTTCATCATTCTCTTCTCACTGCCCGGAGCTCCTTGAAAACAGGCAATTCATTTTCCCTGCATGTGTCACCAAGCTAGCACAGGCCTGCCACCAATAGGTGCTGAATAAATGTCCGTACGTTCAGCCACAGTACAGCTAGGGAGCACCCACT